>JYFJ02002382.1:0-57968 GCA_000934665.2 Catajapyx aquilonaris
ACTGAAAAAAACTGGTCCTTTTTATGTAACCATTGCGGGATGGGCCAGTTTCTTTTTGTTGAATAAATTTCGGCGAAAACAAGAATCCTTTTCACTTTGCACTTTCATTTTCGTCCCATAAGCTGTTAAGTCACAATTACGATGCCAAGCTTTAATACATATAAATTATTGGTTCCTACCACATTCTTCTTCTTACGCAAAAAATGAGGCCGTCCTTTTGTGTGCGGGATCGGAATCGGAAGAAGATTTTTCCACTTCCTGAGTGTCGAATCCCATCAGCTTTTTCTTTTTTCTTCGTGGCGGCTCGTGGAGAAAGTGAACCCACCTGAGGTTACATCAGATGGGCTTTTAAAAAAGTGATTTAATGGTGATGATGAGTGATGTTGTGTGTCGTGTGCTTCAGGCGCAGCGTGGCTGCTGCTGCTGCTGCTTGCGGCCTTGGCGTCGCCGGCGTCGTCGCAGCGTCGATTGTACAGCCAACATGCGCTTCCGGAGACGGGCTTCACATGCGCGGATAAGGCTCCTGGAGGATACTACGCCGATGCAGAGGCCGACTGCCAGATGTTCCACGTCTGCGTGCAAGGAACCTTCATTGAAGTCAGTGCAACCGCAGGCTTTGTCGTTGGGTCGTCGTTGTTCGGATCCGACAATCAGCGCCGGTCCAACAACAACAACGATCCAACAATCGCAGCATAAATTAATACACAGCACAATCAGCATAAAAATTATATGATTTGTCCAGTTGGTAATGCTGAACAGGACAGCCCTACGGTATCAACAATTAGGGCAGACACAACTCAACAAAAATGTGAAAGTGGTCTTCGTCATAATCTTTCTTCACTTTTTCTCCCAGTCCGCAAGGATAATTCACTGTCAAATTTCAAGGTCAAACTGGTAGAGAATTATGAATAAGTTACGGTACTGGAAGTTATGTGTACTTCAATAAGAAACCTGTTTTTAACGTGAACCAACCCGTTAGAATAAGCCACAATCACTTGTCGTGATTGATTGTTGGGGGTCAACAATCCATAACTTATTCACCTTTGGTACTGGGTGCAATTTTTTCCACCAAAAAAATGTGCTTTTTTTTTACGAGCTCAACCGAGTGCGCAGCCACACTCGCGCAAGTTCATTGTTCGGACAACAACGTTGCCAGAGAATTACTCCTTAGGTAGCCTCTAAGGTTCGTTTCAGAGCGTTGGAAACGTCGCAAAAGTCGGCCATATTGTTTACCCCCTTCTAGTGTAGTGTTGGAAACAATTTGACCGAGCGAATTATGTTGGGCACTCGGTTGCACTCATTTTAAAAATTCGTCCTATTAAAAACTGACACCATATTATGTGTTGCTGCTGTATATGAATTTTAATTAGAGCAACAGAGTGCGCAACACAGTTGGCGCAAATTGTTTCCAACACTAAGCTTGAGGGGATAACAATAGGCTATATGGCCGACTTTTGCGAGGTTGCCATTTTCCACGGCTCTGGAACGAACCTCAGAGGCTACATGAGGAGTAAATGTGGCAACGTTGTCGGAACAATGGACTTGCGCCAGTGTGTGTGCGCAGTCGGTTGCGTTCGTAAAAAAATTAATCTATAAAACGACTTCAACGACAATGGGCGTTGTCGGTCGGATTTTTAGGAAGTGTTGTTGTTGATCTGTTTTTCTTGACCTTTTGACCAACTGCCGCTTTGTTTCTAGCTCCAGGACTTCCGGTTCCTGTGTCCGAACGGAACCGCGTTTGACCAGGAGCATCTGGTGTGCGCGGCCTGGAACGACGTCGCTTGTGGCGTCCATGGCATCCCTTTCTTCAGCGCCTTCGAGCTCCTGAAGATCGGTGTGGCCGAACGAGAGTTGGGCACACCGGCTCCGACCCAGCAGTCGCCGGTGACCCCGCCTGCCCCCGTGCTGACCCCTGCCCCCAGGACAAGGTTCAGGCAACAACAATACGAAGGAGACTCCAACTCCATCCGAGGAGGAGAGGCTGTTGAGGAATCGCTTCACTACAGGCCTCTTGAGCCGTCTCCGCGACAGTCCTTCCGGCCATTCCCGACGACAAGGCAAACGACAACGACCACAACGACAACGACGGTTCCGCCAGAGCCGTACGTTCAGCCGCTGCGTCAAGCACCGAGAGGACGCAATGCTGTGACGGTGCAACCCAGACCCAGCAGCAGAGCGTCGTCGTTCTACTTCTCACAAACAGCGTCGTCACCATCGTCCTTTTACACTCCTGATGACTACTATACCACGACGGAGGTGCCAACGACGCCGCCGGCGCCGCAACCGCAGCCGTCGTCGCACCGGTTTGGCAGCAGGCGACGTGTCCTTGTGCGACGTCCCCGACCGACGACCACATTGCCGCCTGTGACAACCACGGCCGTCACAACCTACAGACCGACCATCACCACGTACAGGCCTACCATCACCACGTACAGACCAACGACGACGTACAGACCAGCAACGACGTACAGGACAACGACGTACAGGCCTACAATCACCACGACGTATCCAACAACGACCACAACCACCACAACGACCAGGAGGCCTCAGCGCAGAAGAACGACGACGACGACGACAACGACGCCGGCGCCTCGAACGGTCGAAGCGTTGGCGACGACGTACCGGCCGCCGTTACCTCTGGTCCTCCTTGGGTTCACGGCCAGCAGCACGCAACGATACACGACGTCGACCCCTGTTTACGACACCTCGACCGTCCCTCCGACCAGGTCGCCCGAGTACGACTATTCCTACTACGAGAGTGACAACCTGGGCAGCTACAACGACGCCTCCGACGACCACTTCTTCCTCAAGAGCAACGCAGCCGCCTGATCCACGACCGCTACTTCGACGCCCGGAGAAGGAAGCAGCCGACGAATCAGTGCCAAAAGGAAAGAAACTTTTTACACATGTTGTACATATCAACCTCTCCTTTTTTGTGACATCCCTCGGGACAATAAACTGCGTCAATGCAACACGACGTCTTCTTCCTGTCAATCTTCAACTGGTGATATCCTGTGGGTGCCTCTACCTGCAGCACATGCTCACCTTGGTTGTTTCGCAGGTAGTGACACTCACAGGATGAACGAAAGGAGGGGCGGTGTTATGCAATAATGTGTCAATCCCAAAACATCGTCAAAATGTATTTAGACTTGTTCGAAAGTTAGTCCATATAATTATGCCACAAACTACTCCCATGTGAGCAACAAAGTTCATTAGAAGTTTAGAACCATCCCATTACCAGCTTATCGTTCCCTTTAAAATAATATTGTCACGTACAGTACTACCAAAGGGCATGTGCTTTTTGACCTTCATCTGACATTGAGTGGCATTATTTATTAAGCCCCAATTCGCTTAACGAGGCGCCTTTTCCTAATATTACATGAATATTTCACATAAAGCTCATGGTCAGTCACTAATACGAGTAATAGATAGATAGATCTAATACGAGTAATACGTACTTGGTGGTGATTGTACGGGGAGAAAAAAATAGGCAAGCACACAGATATGAATGAGGGAATATCAGGCTGACAGCATTCAGTCTTTGTAGCTGATGAGCCAAGCGGAAGGAAGCAGCGGTCAAAGGTACATTCTATAAAATCTAAATTAAGTTATGATTGAAAATATACATGGCCAGTTAAGAACGAATTCTTTCAGAGGCATGTTTGTTTGTTGGTTGGCCTATTTGTGAGCTTTTTTCTTGCCTATTTCATGGTTTTTTCGCGCCTAAAAACCCGGATTCTATATAGTAATAACACACGTGCACGTTTCTACAGTAATATTTAAATTGAAGTTTAGTATGCGTGAAAATTCTAATGTTTTCAGGTACATAAAAACAGGCTTTTCATAACGGTTCTGATGTTTTGTAGCCATTGAGTACAAAATAGTCGGGCTACCTAATTTGATGAATGCGCGATGGTTACCGATTTATGGAAATATTCTTGAAGTGCACAGGTATAGCGCAGTGTCATGGTCGTTATCTTAACTACACCATTACAAATAATACAAGTAAGCACAGTGATAGGGGGGGGGGGNGGGGGGGAGAGAGAACCGACCTCCAAGATCAATATATCAGACTCGAGTAATTCCAGTCCAGCAAACTACCTGGAACACATTATGAGGATTATGAATTTTACAGAGCGGCATCATAAATACGAGGGAGAGTCAATAAAGAATGAGAATGTTTTTTTTTCTTCAAGTAATTCGCCTACCTAAAATGGAGTATAAAGTTCGGGGTGAGCATCAGTACTCTTCCGCAATAAATTTGAATCAATATATGGGATATCACTTCTCATGCAGATGCAGACATGCCGCTGCTTCTTCTGGCACTTCTCATTTCACCTTCAACCGCTGCCCTTTTCGAGACATCTTTAAGCCAGCAGGATGACCACGAGATTCAGACCCTAGTTCAGCTGGCACATGACATCTTGGCCACTTCAGAAGAGTACTCTGAATGCTCCCTGGTGATATCCCGTCGCGAGAACCAAACTAGTCCTCATCTGGAAGCTTTTGTACGCTCCGAACAAGAGGACTTTAGATCAAATGTCCTCTTCAACGCTGATGGCCCAACGTCACAGAAAGGAATGAAAGTCAAGGCCTGGAACGAGTACCGGGGGATCAACAAACCGGAGCAGCTGTACTCCTTCAGCACAATGCCACCGGAGATAATGTCCAGGAGGTGGCCAGGAGGAAGCTGCACGCTCAACCTTTTCATCCTGGATTCACCCGAAGACCTTCCGGACTTGATCCTTCAGACAGGGGCATTCATCAGGATCAGGAATTTGGACGACCTGTTTCTCTTTCACTTCAGAAAAGGACAACCCGAGCACATGATGATGCAGCATCCTGCAGCTGGGATCAAATTCAAGCTGGCCTCGAGCAGGTGAGCATATACTATACTTATCTAACACTTCAGACCACTATCAGGCATAAGAGGCGCAAACTTCTCAGTTCGCGTCTCTCTGTTTGGGGCCGTTGCCAAGGCTGGCGGCCATCATAAAGTGTGGGGAACGCCAACGAGGTATAAATAGGGTACAGGCAAAAATAGGGTCCGCCATCTTTGATGGTTTTGGCGGCCATGGCAACTACACGGCAAGAACACGCGCGAATCAAAGATGGCGGACCCTATTTTTGCCTGTACCCTATTTATACCTCGTTGGCGTTCCCCACACTTCAAGATGGCCGCCAGCCTTGGCAACGCCCCAAACAGAGAGACGCGGATATCGAATGTTTGCGCCTCTTATGTCACTGCCTGCCACTATAATAATGCATTCCGTGAATGATTTTCAGAAACGAAAAAGATGATAAGGCCCTGGCCTTGCAAACCGTTTGTTTCTTTTGTTTGGAAGGTGGTCACCCTGAGACTTTGCATCTGCCGACCTATCCAATATTTAACACCACTGGTGATGACTTGTATCCTGACTTGGTGAGAAACGGGAACGGATTGACAGCTGTGATGCCGTTCTTCGAACACGCTGACTCGTACCAGGCTCGAAGGAGGGCCAAATTGTGGGGAAGATTGGAACTAAGTCTTGGTGATAACATTGCTCTATCTCTGGACGACTATTATGGAGTCCATGCGGTGCTCACAATACCCGCATCGGTGCACACAAACGCTGATTACCAGTACCCAAACGGAACCTGGGGAGGATTCACAGGAGAGATGCTGTCGGGGAAATATCAGGCTGTCCTGGTGTTCGTATTGACCGATGAAATTTACCGGCAGGTTTATGTAGGGTCAGCTGGATGGCAGATGCACATGACCTTTGTGACTGCGAGTCCTAAGGCGTACCTCAAGTGGTATCAGCTGATCTTGCCATTTACCTGGGGGACCTGGGTGGCACTCTCTGCCTCTATCGGAGTGTGCTCTCTGGTACTGCATCGTCTGCTGAATCGTGCTGGACCCAGCAGGAGGAGGACCTCACTGGCCTCTTGCTTTGCCAGTCTGATCCGGATCCTCCTGGAGCAACCTCCTGACCTGCCTGATGTCACAGGGGTCAGGATTATGATTGGCTCGTTTTGGATAGTGGCCATGGTGGTCACTTGCGGATACAGGTGCAAGTATGTGGGAATGGCGATGGTACCTGACATGGAAAAGCTCCCCACCACCTTTGAGCAGTTGTACATTTCGGGGTACAAGGCAGTTACACCATACCGAAACATCGTCGTTGCTCAACAGGTAGAGTAGCCCAATGCCGTTTTGTTCGTTTCCTTGCTACAATTTGTCTCTGCATCATTTCAGATAATACCCCACCTGAAGAACCCGAGTCACATCCGCCTGTTCAATGAGTCATCCCTGACCTCAGAATCAGAAACCTGCATGGAAGCGGTGTTGGACAACCCTAGAGTGGCCTGTATGATGTGCGAGTTCATGCTGCACGAAGTCATGGGCCAATTCCAGGAGTCGAAGGACAAGATGAGGGTGTCTCCAACCAAGGAGTTCCCGACCACAACCAGACTCATCGTACCCCGAGGATCCGTCTACAGTCACGAGGTTAACCAGTACATATCGCATATATTTCAATCGGGCCTCCTCGACATGTGGGTCAAGGAATCAAACCGTTTACGAGCCAGAAGATCTGGCGCAAAGGTCCAGGAAGAAGAGGAGGAAACGCGGTCGTTCCTTCGGTTGATGCATCTGTCCATTATCTTTTGGTCCTGGGCAGGAGCCATGGGAACCGGATTGGTCATTTTGATTGCCGAAATATCCGCGAAATATGGTCAAAGAAAAAGAATCACCCAAGGGATTCTAATGGAACCCCAGAAGCAGATCGAGAGACAGGACATGGCCCGGAACTTCAGCCGACTCCGGAGCCCCGTGGTGGTGACCCCTCACAAGTCCCAAGTGACTTGTGCGAAAGAGGAAAATGCGGGTATTTGAGTTAAAGTCGGGAGATATTAATTAGTGCATATTGTAAGTAAAAGTTAATTCTTTGGATTTTGACCCGCGTGACAGGAAGCGAAACATTAAACCGCACTTTGAATGACTAAAGTCACTAGGCTAAACGTTGGCTCAGGAGTGCGATTTCTCAAATGTTACTGTGCCCCTTGACCTCCGGAAAACGACTCTTATCCCTTACCAAAATTTAACCTCACCGCGAGCTCCCTGCGAGCTTGCCTGAACCTGGCAAGCTCGCCTTGACCTAGCCGCAACCTCGCGGAACCTCGTGGACTCCTAAATCCTTTTCTGACCTCGCCATGAAAAGGGAGCCACTACCTCGGGCGACCTCGTCATTATTTTCGCGAGCATGTGATACTAAACCGCCATTATTATGTACTATAAAATGATAATATTATATATTCCTCATACGTATAATTCTGCTCCATTATTCCCTCAGCAATCAGTCATCACAGAGGAACTATACACAGCAGTGTGTGGAATTCACCCGCAATCATTGCGTAATACTGTAAATAAAAGTCATCCTTCTTATTTTAACAATGTGATTCATTATAATGGTCGTTCGAGATGGCCAGGTGGACTATAAGCCCTACCTGGTCATCGCTGGTAACCCCATCTTGATGGGAATATGCCGTGAATGAATGTATGTATGTATGTATATATACACTGAAATGAATAATAATAATCTACCAAAAATTCATTCAAATTCAATTTTATTTACAAGGTCCCAAAGCATTTTGACTGTTGATTTTCTGCATATATATGCACAAGGATTCTCTACATTTGCGATCGGGACAACTTCCAATAATATTCCTCATCGACGGATGTCACCAAGTATGGTTTGCAGAGAAGTCACTTCCTTGTACAGATTCTAAAATAATACGGTTAGTTAATGCATAATATCTAACATTGTCTACAACTACCTTCACATAAATGTAGACTTGGCCATAGCATACACACTTTTTAGATTCACTATATAATAATATTTAATAAATGACATTTTTTTTTTGAAATCCTGCCCATATCTCTTTGAAGTGTACAAAAAAAACCCTGAGTAGCACTCTTTTTACAACAAATATGATCCTCAATGCTTCCCCTTGAACAACCTTCAAAATAGTATCGGAGACATATTTTGATGATGACATTATGAGTGGTCCAATACTGTACATGTTCTGACAAATCCTCTCGGATATCCTGTATCTTTACGTCTATACAAAATAAGCAATAAGCATATCCGAGAGTCGTTTCCTCATTCCCTGCCGTAGCCAACCAGCACTGAAGAACGTACGACACCGGCCGCTAGGTGGAGATACCTCAGCGTTTTCTGCGTGCCAATATATTGCGTGCATTAGTTGTGGTTAAGAACCACCAGATAGTGAACGCGCAGGTGAGACGCTGGCAGTTGGCAAAATGGGGACGGAAATAACGGAATGGTATTGCAGTGAGAGTTTTCGCAATTTATCTTGGGATTATTCAACCTACATTCAAGGATACATCTCGATCGTTGTGTGTGTGTTTGGGTCCATCACAAGCCTGCTGAGCATCGTGGTTTTGCTCCAAAAGAATATGGTGTCGTCGACCAATGTCCTTCTGGCTGGCCTCGCAGTGGCTGACACGCTAATTATGATGGCTTACGTGCCGTACTCCATTATGTTCATATTAATGAGTTACGACGATCCTCCTAACTTCTTAGCAACATATCATCAATATTCATGGTCGATCTTCAAACTTTTTCACAGTCACTTTCACACGGTAAGCGACACTCTACCTCTGCTTGCAAGTGCTGATGGTTTTGTTGTTGTTTGTTTGTCGTCATAATTTGTTTGTTGTCATAATATTATGTCAGTTTCACATTCGGCTGAGGTGCAATAGGCCATATGTCTATAAATATATTTCTTCCCAGGTTTTCCACGGTATATCCGTTTGGATCACAGTGATCCTGGCAGTTTGGTGGTACGTGATGATCTGCTGGCCACTGAAGAGCAGGCAGTGGTGCGGGACCAGGAGGGCCTGGTGGGCACTCGTCGTCACCTACGCCTGCGTCCCCATCATCTGCATCCCGAGTTACATGATGTTCGAAGTCAATTCTGAGCCTATTGACATGTACGACTACGAATATGAGCTGTCTACCACCATGCCACCAGCACCATCATCACTGGCGCCTCCTGCCCCCGGTCTGCCCTCGCCTGACACTGTCGGTCCAGAGGTTGTGCCCACTGTTGCCCTATCCCCTCCTTACACCATTGTGAATGCCACCCAGTCCTACGGGACTTATATCAACTCCTTAGGATATGACGCCGAGAAAGGTGAAAATACCTCGTTCTTCAAACTCAACCACTGGATGCTGGGTGTGCTGTTCAGGCTGCTGCCATGCGCTCTTTTAACTGTCATCAGTTTCAGAATGGCCTATGCTCTGATCGAGGCCAAGAAGAGAAGGAGGACCTTGGTGGCATCTGGGACTGCACCGTCCGATGCTGACAGGAAGATGCATCGGACCACGAGGATGCTCCTGGTGGTCGTCTTCTTCTTTCTCGTCACCGAAATTCCTCAAGGAGTTGTGGCCATCCTTTCAGGGACACTGGAAACATTTTATTATGAGTGCACCCCATACTTGATAGAAGTCTTTGATCTTCTGGTTCTGATAAACTCTGCCATAAACTTTGTTTTGTATACGACCATGAGCCAGGAATTTAGGCAAACTTTCAAGAACCTCTTCGTGCCCAAAATCAGGATCCCCTGGCGTCTTTGTTACCGATGGTCACGAACAATTGACCGTAATAATGGGGCGCGACCTGTTAGCAACAGCACCGAATCCGGCGACACCACTACAGTCGACTTGAGAGTACTGAGGTCATTCGGAAGTCATGATAATCAACTTAACAGAGAAGACGTTAGGCAGATTATGGACACAGTTTTACTCTCTCACTTGGATACTTTAGAGAGAAAAATGCAATCTTCCATTGACTCCTTAAGTGCGGATGTGCGGGACTTGCGACACTTTATGGCACTCTACACGGGGTAGGTAACGAACAGGATCTGTATACGTATTAATTGAATTAATTACATTTGAAAATAATGGTATCATTATTTTAGAGGCATGCTCAAAAACTCGCTCAGAGTGAAGAATGGATCAGAAAGTAGCTTCGTGGATACGGAAGACATTGACAACGACACGACAGCATAACAAACACTGAGAAGGTGATGAGTGATGAAGCATAAGTGTTCATTATTATCAAGTTTTTTACAGTATAAATATGCAAATGTATTGTTGCCAATTCAGTCACCGTGTCAATTTGTATGCTGCCTCCTTTTTTGATGAAAGTTTATAATTTTATCCTAAAGCTCTTCCCCTAAAACCAGTACACACTTTAATGCAGTACCGTTCATTTTTTATCCATGCATGAGACAGGGAATATAATTTCATTACATGTACGGTACTGTATACAACACATCCCTAATTGACCACATCTGTGTGCATAAAAATATGTCCTTATCCACGTGTCCTTGACCCGGGACACCTCATGGTCAAGGATTGCAGCATGCTGTGCCTCAAAATCTTTAATTCGCGTCACATAATATTGCAACCAGAGTTATGCACAGTGTTAATGGCGGTGAAATGAAGCCGCAAAAATATACTCGTTTAAAATTATAACTATTACCAAGACTATTACGATTAAAGTATTTGATGAAAGCACCCACAGTAATTATTATTTCATTTCGGCTTGTCCTTCACTTACATTCAGGGAAGCTGCACCTCATGGGCCTGACATTAAGACATAATTATTCTGAAGTAAAGCGCAGCGAATGTAGATTTTATTCCGCTGAATACATAGTATGTTATGTCTGTAGGTGATGGTATTACAGGTGTATACTAGTCAGGACTGGTTTGCCAAGTTTTTACGATCATATTCTCCTTCCTCCCCATCGCACACGTTCGTTTTCAAGGTTATATAAGAGTTAAACCGTTCAACCCTCAGGTATATTATAACATATTCTGCAACGTCACTCTGTGTGTTTTTATCTGAATTGAAACGTCAGTGATGAGAATCAGTAAGGAGAGAATGACTCCAGGATGCAATAACGTGTATTAGTTGTTGCGGTTACTACCTGCCAGTGGGTGAATGATTAATTAATTAATTAATTAATTCGCGCCACATATAATTGCATCCAGGAATATGCAATAGGTGAAATGAATTCGCCAAAAAATCATCAAATTAAGTAGATGATTGAAATATCTGAAATATGCACCCACAATTAATATTTTTGTGCCGCTTGCCCTTCACTTACGTTTCATTCAGGGAAGCTGTGGATAGTCTCTTTACCTCATGGGTCAGTGTCATTATGACATTAAGACAGATTCTGAAGTTTAAAAAATTGGTTCAGCTTAGGCAGTGTATGCAGATGTATAATTATGCCGCTGAATCCATGGTACAAAAAAATGCGGTATTGCAGGTAAATAGTCAGCACTGGTTTGACGAGTATGTATGAATTTTCTTCCTCATCGTGTGTAAAAGCAAGGTTATAAGAGTATAGCCATTCAAACCTCAGATATTTAATATATTCTGCAACGCCACTGTAATGTGTTACCTGAATTGAAACATGAGGAGACTCAGCAAAGAGAAGAGCGACTCCAGGTTGCGATTGCGTGTATTAGTTGTTGCGGTTACTATACCAGACTGAGTGAGTGCATGACTTGAGTGGGTCGCTGCCAGTTGACAAAATGGAGATGGAATGGTCTTATTGTAGTGAAAATTTTCGCGAATTGATGTCCGCTTATAGAAACGCCTTTCACGGATACATCTCTCTCGTTGTGTGTGTGTTTGGATCAATCACAAGCCTGATGAACATCGTGGTTTTGCGCCAAAAGAATATGGTGTCGTCGACCAACGTCATTCTGGTTGGACTCGCGGTGGCTGACGCATTAGTTATGCTGGCTTATGTGCCGAATTCCATTAGGTACATATTAATGAGTTACGACGATCCTCATCACTACTGGGGAACATACACTGAATATTCATGGAACATCTTCCAACTTTTTCATACTCACTTTCACAGGGTAAGTCGTACTCTCTGGTCTCTACCTCTACTTACAGCTGTCTGTTTGTGCCATTACATGCCCTTCTTATATTCTGACCAATATTCAACATAACCATCAGTGAATGACGAATATCTCAGTTTCACATTCGGCTGAAGTGCAATAGGACTTGTCTGAATAGTTTTCTTCCCAGGTTTGCCACGGCATTTCCGTTTGGACCACGGTGATCCTGGCAATTTGGCGATATGTGATGATCTGCTGGCCACTGAAGAGCAGGCTGTGGGGCGGGACCAGGAGGGCCTGGTGGGCCGTCGTCGCCACATACGTCTCCGTTCCCATCATCTTCATCCCGAGTTACATGATGTATGAACTCGATTCCGAACCTGTTGACATGTACTACTACGAAGGTCAGCTCTCTGCCTCCATGCCATTACCAGCATCAACACTGCTGGCCCCTTCAGCCTCCGGTCTGTCCTATTCCTCACCTGACACTGTCGGTCCACATGTTGTGTCCACTGTTGCCCCATCCCCTCCATACACCATCGTCGAAGTCCCCCTGTACGCGATATACACCAGCTCCTTAGCTTTTGACGAGGATAAAGAAGAAACCACGCTGTTTTTCAAACTCAACGAGTGGATGTTGGGTGTGCTGTTCAGGCTGCTGCCTTGTGCTGTTTTAACTGTTGCCAGCCTGAGAATGGCCCATGCTCTGGTAGAGGCCAGGAAGAGAAGGAGGACATTGGTGTCAGCTGGGACTGCACCGTCCGACACAGATAGGAAGATGCATCGGACCACGGGGATGCTCCTGGTGGTCGTCTTCTTCTTCCTCGTCACCGAAATTCCTCAAGGAGTTGTGGCCATCCTCACAGGGACATTGTACGGATTTAACGATGAATGCTCCATACACTTGGAAGAAGTCATCGATATTCTGGTCCTGAGCAACTCTGCCATAAACGTCGTCTTGTATACGACCATGAGCCAGGAATTTAGGCAAACTTTCAAGGACCTCTTTGTGCCCAAAATCAAGATCCCTTTGCCTCTTTGTTGCCAATGGTCCCAAACACTTGACCGCAATAATCAGGCGCAAGCTGGGAGCAACGGCACCTCATCCTGCGACACAACTACAGTCGATTTGAGAGTACTGAGTTCATTCGGAAGTCACGATAATGCTTTAGTTAGCGAAGACGTTAGGCAGGTTCTGGACAGAGTTTTACTAGTCGATCCTCTCGACGACAGGCCGAAAAAAATACAGTCATCGATTGACTCCTTAACTACGGATGTGCAGGACTTGCGACAGTTTGTGGCACACACTCTACACGGGTAGGTATAGTAACGAACAATATCTCATTTGAACTATATCATTTTAGGGACGTGCTGCTCAGAGTGAAGAATGGATCAGAAAGTAGCTTCGTGACCGCCGAAGACAATGACTTTGATAACGACAGCATAACAAGTACTGACTTATTGCGAGAAGGTGATTTTAGTGATAAATAATAGGCCTACTGTAAGGGGGGTGTGACTTTGTGACAGTTTTTGAGGTTTTTTTTTGGTATCGGAGCAGAAACGGTATAAAACTATAAATTTTGGCCGGTTCCACCATCTGCGCTCAGTGCTGAGTATAGAGATCATCTTCGGAGTCCGCCGCAGGACCGTAGGTTAGATAGCTCACACAACCTTCTCGCTCGAGCACTGCCTGAGAAGTGCTTAACGTCTTATTAAAGCTGACACTGACAACTCATTTGGAACATGCTGCCTTTCTATAGCTATGCAGCATGATGCTCCATCTATACGTAGGTATGTGTTGCATAGATACATATTGCATACTATGCATAGTGATGAGTTGTAGACAATATGAAGTGCTCTTTTAACTGTCATCAGCTTGAGAATGGCCTATAATTATGCTCTGGTTGAGGCCAGGAAGAGAAGGAGGACATTGGTGTCAGCTGGGACTGCCCCGTCCGATGCTGCCAGGAAAATGCATCGGACCACGAGGATGCTCCTGGTGGTCTTCATCTTCTTCCTCATCCCCGAAATTCCTCCAGAAGTTGTGGCCATCCTCACAGGGACATTGCCTGGCAGATTTTTCGGTTAATGCTCCTTATGTGCTTACTTGACAGAAGTCTTTGATCTTCTAGTTCTGATCAACTCTGCCATAAGCTTCGTCTTGTTTACGACCATGAGCCAGGAATTTAGGCAAACTTTCAAGGACCTCTTAAGTATCGTAATTTTGGTTGCCTAATATTCTGAATTCAAAAATTATAGGGTATACACTGGAACACTAAACCAGTGAATGTGGCTGATTTTTTAAAACTCCTCCTTGTCACGAGAAAGGAGCACAGGAATATTTCGAGAATACAACAGGTGGTGGATTCTATTCATGTAGAATATATTTCACACATGTGAAGTTTAATTACAGGGCAATTAGGATGAAAATAGGTATAGTCTATTCCCGGCCAAATGCGACACCTTCAACTGGTTGTGTTTTAATATCCTGCGAGTGACACTACCTGCTGCACATGCTCACGTTTCTGAGGTAGTGGCACTCGCAGGATAGACGAAAGAGTAGGCCGTAGCTACTTATATTTTTAGTCGTCTGTTTTTCCAACCTCCTACCATCAACTATAGCGTGACGTACTTTATGGACGACTCCTAAACCTAAAGTGAAAACAAGATGAAAAACTACATCCCATCTTTGATGCAACCCACTTCGGGCAAACCACCGCAATAACTGAGACATAAGAAGCTCCGAAAGTATGTCCCGGAAAAAATAATGAATGAAGTCACCATGTCTATATCTGCCTTTGCTGCACCAGTTATAACTTAAGCAGTATTACATATAACTGTTGTTCGGATGCATTGCGTACTTATTTGTTTGGTTGCTTTTGCGCCATTTAAATCTAATGAACGTGTAACAACACCATTCCTTCATGTCCACCCTACGTATTATATTTAAATATGAGAATGATGGGATATTGGCTGCGAGATTCAGACGAAGGTGGACCAGGACTGCCAGAAGAAGTTGGTTGAAGTAAGGTATACAAATTGCGAGATTCACTCATGTTGAAATACAGTGCGGGTTGAATGTTAGTAATCGAACAGGTCTGTTATGTAGCATAGGTAATGCACGTCTCTGTGCACAAATCATGTCCTTATCCTCATTTCCTTGACCAGGGACACCTCATGGTCAAGGATGCAGAACGTGCCTCAAAATCATTAATTCGCCGGCGCCACACAGTTGCAGCCATAAATATGCAACAGTATTAATGAAGTGAAATGAATTCTCAAAAAAATCATCAAAATAAGTAAATTAGAACTACTCTTATGATTAAAATATCCGAAATAGGTACCCATAATTAATATTATTTTCAGTGCGACTTGTCTCTCACTTAAACGTTTTATTCAGGGAAGCTACGTGTTCGTCTCTTTACCTCATGTATCAAGCCAGATTCGGAAGTTAAAAAAATAATTGTTCAGCTTAGGCAGTGTATGCAGATTGTATGCCGCTGAATCCATGGCACACAAAAAATGTGGTATTGCAGGTAAATAGTCAGGACTGGTTTGACGAGTTTGTATTAATTTTCTTCCGCATCGTGTGTAAAAGCAAGGTTATAAGCGTATAGCCATTCAAACCTCAGAACCTGAATTGAAACATGATGAGACTCAGCAAAGAGAAGAGTGACTCCAGTTTGCGATTGCGTGAATTAGTTGGGGCTATACTACCAGACAGTGAGTGCATGACTTGGTTGAGTCGCTGCCAGTTGACAAAATGCACACGGATTTCCATTGTAGCGATCGTTTTAGCTATTTGTTGTTCGATTATTCTACTAACATTCGCGGATATATCTCTGTCGTTTTGTGTGTGTTTGGGTCCACCACAAGCCTGCTGAGTATTGTGGTTTTGCGACAAAAGAATATGGTGTCGTCGACCAACGTCATTCTGGCTGGACTCGCCGTGGCTGACACATTAGTTATGCTGGCTTACGTGCCGTACTCTTTTTTGTTCATATTAGCAGGCTACGACGATGATCCTAACTTCTCAGCAAAATATGTTCAATATCCATGGGCGATCTTCAAACTTTTTCACATTCACTTTCACACGGTAAGCTATAACCTCTGCACTTACACGCGGTCATTTCGTGCAATTCCGTGCCTTCTTATTGTCATCTGATTAATTAAACATAACCAGTGAATGACTCTAAACACATCTCCGAGTAGTGAAAAATATTGTTGATATTGTACAGTATTGACTGTCATTTTGCCCAATTTGATGCTAGTAGGCCTATTTTTACAAGCTGAACACATTACACAGTGCGGTAATCATATCGTTTCTCGACTCAACTGGTTCAGAAACAGATAAGCCTCGAGTGAAGTAAGTATAGGACATAATATTAGATCTAAATATTTTCCTCCCCACCAGGTTTGCCACGCCATATCCGTTTGGACCACGGTGATCCTGGCAGTTTGGCGATATGTGATGATCTGCTGGCCACTGAAGAGCAAGCAGTGGGGCAGGACAAGGAGGGCCTGGTGGGCCCTCGTCGCCATATACGTCTGCGTCCCCATCATCTGCATCCCGAGTTTCATGATGTACATGGTCCATACTGAATCGATTGAAACGTACGACTACGGAGATCACCCCGATTTAGACATCCCTGCTCCCATCCTACCAGCGCCACCACTGGCCTCTTCCCACCCCGGTATTTCGGACCCTCCCGACCCAGAGATATTCTGGTCTTCAGGTTACACCTCTCTCGGGAGTGGACCCGTCTCACCGGACCGTCCCCACACCGTCGTCGATCGGTTCACCAGGTACAGAGTCTACACCAGCTCCTTAGCTCATGACGAGGATAAAGGTGACAACACGCTGTTCTTCAAACTCAACCAGTGGATGCTGGGTGTGCTGTTCAGGCTGCTGCCTTGCGCTCTTTTAACTGTGGTCAGCTTGAGAATGGCATATGCTCTGGTTGAGGCCAGGAAGAGAAGGAGGACATTGGTGTCAGCTGGGACTGCCCAGTCCGATGCTGACAGGAAGATGCATCGGACCACGAGGATGCTCCTGGTGGTGCTCTTCTTCTTCCTCGTCACCGAAATTCCTCAAGGAGTTGTGGCCATCCTCACAGGGACATTGGACAGATTTTACGATGAATGCGCCCTACCCTTGGAAGAAGTCATTGATCTTCTAGTCCTGATCAACTCCGCCATAAACTTCATCTTGTACATGACCATGAGCCAGGAATTTAGGCAAACTTTCAAGGACCTCTTCGTGCCCAAAATCAGGATCCCTTGGCCTCTTTGTTGCCGATGGTCACGAACTATTGGCGGTAATGATCAGACGCAACCTGCTGGTAGCAACGGCACCGCATCCTGCGACGCAACTACATCAGTCGACTTGAAAGTGCTGAGGTCATGCGAAAGTCATGATAATCAGCTTAACATCAGAGAAGACATTAGGCAGGTTCTGGACACAGTTTTACTCTCTCACTTGGATCCTTTAGAGAGAAAAATGCAATCTTCGATTGACTCCTTAAGTGCGGATGTGCAGGACTTGCGACACTCTATGGCAATCATGCTACTCGGGTAGGAAACGAACAATATCTGTACGCATTAATTGAATTAATTTCATTTGAAATAATTGTATTATTAGCCTATGTATATTACAGGGGCGTGCTGAAAGACCCTCTCAGAGGGGAGAATGGATCAGAAAGTAGCTTCGTGACCACGGAAGACATGGACAACGACAGCATAACAAGCACTGAGAGTCTGAGAAGGTTATGAGTGATGAAGCATAAGACAGTGTTCATTATTATCAAGTTAGTTACAGGATATGCAAATGCATTTTTACCAATTTAACATATTTATGTGAAGTCACCGTTTCAATTTGTATATTATGCTGCCGCCTTTTTGGATGAAAGTTTATTATTTTATAGTAAAGGTCTCTCTTCCAGTCTTCCCCCAAAACTATAGTGCACACTTACAGTACCGTCCATGCATTAGACAGAATTTTATGAATTTATTCCCCCACAGTCACGAATAATGAAAGTAATGTGAATTGCTCATATTGTTAATTTCACTGGAGAAAGAGGTGCAAAATCAACATTTCTCTTACAGATGCAGTAGCAGTAGTTTTAAGTGGGCTACAATTAATGAAAAAAGGTCTTCGTCATATTTGAATGACCTATATTTGGATTAGTCTATACTTTCAATATATTCATTTTGTTAGATCATCAGTACATATTTAATAAACAAGAAATTATTGATTTTTATCTTTTTGCAATCTAATCCTGTCTCATATGTGCATTATGAAATGTGAAGTTTTTGCAAGTTTTGTTTTACCATTGTGAAAAATGGAACTAAATATATTGCATGATCCCTGTTATTTGTGCACTGGAGGAACGTAGGTCTAAAATTCAGAGTTGCTAGTTGGTTACTCACTGTCAGTATTTATCTTGCCCTATTGTATTTGGAAATTAGTAACAGACAGACCTACAATTTACTAATAAATGAGACATCAGGAATTTGTATGGGGTGTTTTAATTCCAGAAAATCAATTTCTTTTTAATATGTGGATGTTATTGAGAGCTATGGTATTACAGGAATAACAGTCAGGACTGGTTTGACGAGAATGTATGACTCTCCATCTTCCCTACAGCACTGATGTTCTTGTGTAATCGCAAGGTTATATGCTGTAAGGGTAACCTATCAAGCCTCAGTTATTTAATATATACCTATATTCTACACCGCCATTATATGTATACGCTTTACCTGACTTGAAGCATGATGAGACTCTGAAAAAATGTGACTCCAGGTTGCGATTACGTGCATTAGTTGTGGTTACTACCAGACAGTGAGTGCATAACACGAGTGAGTAGTCTCTGCTGCATGTGGCTGCTGTGGCTGGCTGTTGACAAAATGGAGACGGAATGGTACTGTAGTGAAAATGTTCGCGATTTGTTGTTCGATTATTCTACGAACATTCACGGATATATCTCTGTCGTTTTGTGTGTGTTTGGGTCCATCACAGGCCTGCTGAGTATTGTGGTTTTGCGACAAAAGAATATGGTGTCGTCGACCAACATCATTCTGGCTGGACTCGCCGTGGCTGACATGTTAATTATGCTGGATTACTTGCCGTACTCTATTTTGTTCATATTAATGAGTTACGACGATCCTCCTCACTTCTTAGAAGCAATTCAATATCCATGGGCGATCTTCCAACTTTTCCACATTCACTTTCACACGGTAAGGTATATTTCCTACTTCTGTACTTCCACGCGGTCATTTCGTGCAATTCCGTGCCTTCTTATTATCATCTGATTAATTAAACATAACCACAGTGAATGACTCTAAACACATCCCCAAGTGAAAAATATTTATATGAATATAGGGAATAATATTGAGTGCACGAAATCTCTATGGAACCCACAATAATTATATGACATCTTCTGCTAGATCCATTGTCACCAAATGGCGAACTCTTGTGACAAATATTCTTGTCTCATGAGCTCCCCTGTTTTTGTCAGAATGCGACGCAACATTTGATGACAATGGCGCTGGCAGAAGATGCCATCCAGCCTATTGAGCGAAAATATCGAATTCGCCCCTATTGTCCAATTAGTTTATATGCATCTCATTTTTGAAACATCTGCAATTGGGCCTTCATGTTTTATATAAACGTGAGAGAGTGTTGTCATTATTAGAGGGCGGGACTGATTCATGAGTCACACTTTCATGACAGATATCTCATCAGTTTCACACTTCAAGATCACCTATGTGCACCGTTGCTGAAATGCTCCAACATCTGTACTCACAGCATTTGTTTCATAAATTGCATAATTCATTCAACCTTAATCTACATCGTTGATGTACAGTATTGACTGTCATTTTGCCAAATTTGATGCTATTAGTAGGTTTATTTTTACAAGCGGAACACATTACACAGTGAGGTAATATCATATCGCTTCTGGACTCAACTGGTTCAGAAACAGAATTAGAGGCACAGCAGCTATAAAGCCTCGAGTGAAGTATAAGTATATGACATAATAATTATTAGGTCTAAATATTTTCCTCTCCACCAGGTTTTCCACGCCATATCCGTTTGGACCACGGTGATCCTGGCAGTTTGGCGCTATGTGATGATCTGCTGGCCACTGAAGAGCAAGCAGTGGTGCGGGACAAGGAGGGCCTGGTGGGCCCTCGTCGCCACATACGTCTGCATCCCCATCATCTGCATCCCGAGTTACATGATGTACAAATTCCATGATTCTGAATCGACTGAAACGTACGACTACGAAGATGAGCTCTCTGACTCCATGTATAATGAATCGACTGAAACGTACGACTACGAAGATCAGCTCTCTGACTCCATGTACGATGAATCCACTGAAACGTACGAATACGAAGATGAGCTCTCTGACTCCATGTATAATAATGAATCGACTGAAACGTACGACTACGAAGATCACCCGGATTTAGACATCTCTGTCCCCATCCTACCAGCGCCACCACTGGCCTCTTCCGAGCCCGGCATTTCGGCCCCTTCAGACCAAGAGATATTCTCGTCTTCTTCTGACACTGTCCCCGATCCATGGGCCCCACTCCGTTTCAACCCCTTCTTCGAGGTCACCATGTACAGAGTCGGCCCCAGCTCCTTAGCTTATGACGAGGATAAAGATGAAAACACGCAGCTTTTCAAACTCGACCAGTGGATGCTGGGTGTGCTGTTCAGGTTACTGCCTTGTGCTCTTTTAACTGTGGTCAGCTTGAGAATTGCATATTCTCTGGTTGAGGCCAGGAAGAGAAGGAGGACATTAGCGTCAGCTGGGACTGCCCAGTCCGATGCTGACAGGAAGATGCATCGGAGGATGCTCCTGGTGGTCCTCTTCTTCTTCCTTGTCACCGAAATTCCTCAAGGAGTTGTGGCCATCCTCACAGGGACATTGGACAGATTTTATGATGAATGCACCCTACCCTTGGAAGAAGTCATTGATCTTCTGGTCCTGAGCAATTCTTCCATAAAGTTCATCTTGTACATGACCATGAGCCAGGAATTTAGGCAAACTTTCAAGGACCTCTTCGTGCCCAAAACCAAGATCCCTTGGCCTCTTTGTTGTCGATTGTCACTAACACTTGACCGTAATAATCGGGCGCAACCTGGTAGCACTGGAACCGCATCCTGCGACACAACTACAGTCGACTTGACAGTGCTGAGGTCATTCGGAAGTCATGATAATCAGCTTAACATCAGAGAAGACATTAGGCAGGTTTTGGACACAGTTTTACTCTCTCACTTGGATCCTTTCGAGAAAAAAATGCAATCTTCGATTGACTCCTTAAGTGCGGATGTGCAGGACTTGCGACACTTTATGGCACTCACGCTACACGGGTAGGTAACGAACAATATCTGTACGCATTAATTGAATTAATTACATTTGAAATAATTGTATCATTATATTATAGGGACGTGCTGAAAGACCCTCTCAGAGGGGAGAATGGATCAGAAAGTAGCTTCGTGACCACGGAAGACATGGACAACGACAGCATAACAACCACTGAGAAGGTGATAAGTGATGAAGCATAAGTGTTCATTATTATCAAGTTTGTTACAGTATATGCAAATGCATTGTTACCAATTTAATATATTTATGCGCAGTCACCGTTTCAATTTGTATGCTGCCTCCTTTTTGAATGAAAGTTTATTAGTATTGTGTACTTACTTGTTGCGGTTGCTTTTTTGCCAATTAACCCCACAATTCTTTCATAAACATCCTGCGTATCCTATTTTTAATTTGGGAATTATATATTGTCTGATGGGATTCAGACGAAATGTGGGCCATGACTGCCAGAAGAAGTACCAGTATACAAATTCCAAGATTCACTCATGCGTCAGTGCGGGTCGAAAATGAATGATCGAGCAGGTCTGTTATGTAGATATGGTAGGTAATGCACATCTGCGTGCAGAAAAAATCATGTTGTTATCCGCATATCCTTGACCCGGGATACCTCATGGTCAAGGATTGCAGCACGTGCCTCAGAATCATTAATTCGAGCCACATAATTGCAACCAGGGTTATGCACAGTGTTGTAATGGCGTCGAAATAAAGCCGCACAAAAATATCCTCGATTTAAGTAAATTATATTTACGATTAAAGTATATGATAAAAGCACCCACAGGTATTATTTTAGTTTGGCTTGTCTTTCGTTTGGCTTGTCAGTTGGCTTGGCTTACATTTCAGGGAAGCTGCATCTCTTCACCTCATGGATCAATGATTACATTAAGACATAAGTTATTCTGAAGTAAAGGCCAGCTTAGGCAGTATATAATTAATAATTATACAGATTTTATTCCGCTGAATCCATGGTATAGGTCTATAATTATGTGGTATTACAGGTGTGCGCGCCGTATAGTCAGGACTGGTTTGACGATTTTTTAATACGATATTCTTCTTCCTCTCCCACTGACGTTCGTTTACAAGGTTATATCAGAGTTACATCGTTCAACCCTCAGGTATTTAACATGTTCTGCAACGCCACTCTGTGTGCTTTATCTGAATTGAAACATGATGAGACCCAGCAGAAAGAAGAGAGATTGGATGCGATAACGTGTATCAGTTGTTGCGGTTTAATACTACAAGACAGTGAGTGCATGACTTGAGTGAGTCGTGCAAGGAGTCGTGGCCGTGGTCGTGGCCAATATTGATAAAATGGAGACGGAATGGTATTGCAGTGAAAATGTTCGCGATTTGTTGTACTTGTACGATTATACTAAGTACATTCACGGATACATCTCTATCCTTTTGTGTGTGTTTGGGTCCATCACAAGCCTTCTGAGCGTTGTGGTTTTGTGCCAAAAGAATATGGTGTCGTCGACCAACGTCATTCTGGCTGGACTCGCAGTGGCCGACATGTTCATTATGCTGGCTTACGTGCCGTACTCCATTATGTTCATATCAATTGGTTACGACGATCCTCCTCACTTCTTAGCAACATTATATCAGTATTCCTGGGCGATCTTCCGACTTATTCACAGTCACTTTCACAGGGTAAGCCATCGTAAGCCATGCTCTCTCTCTCACTTTCTCTCTCTCTCTCTCTACTTATACAATACAGCTGCTATTTTGTGTCATTACATGTCTTTTCTTATCTCCTGAGCAATTCAACATAACCGCAGTGAATGACGAATATCTCAGTTTAACTTTCGACTGAAGTGCACTAGGACTTATCTGAATAAACCTCCCCATCAGGTTTGCCACGCCATATCCGTTTGGATCACGGTGATCCTGGCAGTTTGGCGCTATGTGCTGATCTGCTGGCCACTGAAGAGCAGGCAGTGGTGCGGGACCAGGAGGGCCTGGTGGGCAGTCGTCGCCACCTACGTCTGCGTCCCCATCATCTTCATCCCGAATTACATGATGTACGAATTCGGTTCCGAGCCTATTGAAAAGTACTACGACGAAGATGATCAGCTCTCTATCTCCATCCCACCCTCACTGGCCCCTTCTGCCCCCGGCATGTCCTCGTCCTCCCCTGACACTGTCGTCGGTCCTCAGGTTGTGCCCACTGTTGCCCCACCCCCTCCATACACCATCGTCGAAGCCACCAAGTACTCGTACTACACCAGTTCCTTAGCTTTTGACGAGGATAAAGATGACAACACGCTGTTTTTCAAACTCAACCAGTGGATGATGGGTGTGCTGTTCAGGTTGCTGCCTTGTGCGCTTTTAACTGTGGTCAGCTTGAGAATGGCATATGCTCTGGTTGAGGCCAGGAAGAGAAGGAGGACATTGGTGTCAGCTGGAACTGCCCTGTCCGATGCTGACAGGAAGATGCATCGGACCACGAGGATGCTCCTGGTGGTCCTCTTCTTCTTCCTCGTCACCGAAATTCCTCAAGGAGTTGTGGCCATCCTCACAGGGACATTGCACGGATTTAACGATGAATGCTCCATACACCTGCAAGACGTCATTGACATTCTGGTCCTCATGAACTCTGCCATAAACTTCGTCTTGTATACGACCATGAGCCAGGAATTTAGGCAAACTTTCAAGGACCTCTTTGTGCCAAAAATCAAAATCACTTGGCCTCTTTGTTGCCGATGGTCACGAACTACCGTCAGTAGTCATCGGGCGCAACCTGGTAGCAACAGCACCGCATCCTGCGACACAAGTACCGTCGACTTGAGAGTACTGAAGTCATGTGTAAGTCATGATAATGCCCTGGTCATCAGAGAAGACGTTAGGCAGGTTCTGGACACAGTTTTACTCTCTCACTTGGATCCTCTCGGCGACAGGCTGATTCAAATGCAGTCATCAATTGACTCCTTAAGCACGGATGTGCAGGACTTGCGACAGTTTGTGCGTGGCCCTCAAGCTATACACGGGTAGGAAACGAACAACATCTGCACGTGTGACTTAATTTGAGTGAAAAATTTATATCATTTTAGGGGAGTGCTGAGAGACCAGCTCGGAATGAACAATGGATCAGAAAGTAGCTTCGCGACCGCCGAAGACAATGACATTGATGGCTACAGCATAACAAGCACTGAGGTTTTTAGTGAGGAATAAATTATTTTTTGCATGGTGGTCAAGGGAAAGAATTTGGCCACTTTTGGCTTGATCGCTGATTCCTATACATGCTGGAGCTCATCAAGTACTTCAACAACAAATTTGGTGAGGGCGATTTAATAAAACGGATCTGAAGGTGATTTTCGTGTCGATTTTATTGATTGACTGACTGGAGGTGTATCTTGCTGAGTGCTGGTTAGGCGATGTTTCTAAATCCGACGCCCGACGTCGTACCGGAGACATGCTGGGCATGCATCATTATTTTAGAAAGTAGGTACAGTAGTAACACTCAGATTAGCAAAATAAGTTTTCGGACGTCAAAAAATGGATTGAGGAATACACGAAATCTCTAAGAATAATTTCACTGTGCAATTTATATAAATAAACGACGCCAAAACTAGCCGGGCCTCCCGTCTAGCTAGTAGTGGCAAATTGTGGCGAACCATTGAGTTATTTTATTATCAGAGAGCTGCAGTTAACTAGACCTTACTCGCATGTTTGATTATATGTAGTGTGTAGATAATTACGTATTGCACAGTGTAGTAAAAAATAATTCATATTAAGTGATTCCGAAGGTTATTCCCTGATTCATGATGTAGGCTATAGTGATTCAGTGATTCAAGAGCTGATTCAGAAGGCGATTCACTGATTCATCAGTGTAGTGATTCAGCGATTCAGACGTTGATTCAGTGATTAATTTTGGCTGCGTACGAGATTTAGAGGCCGTAAAGGTCGTCCAGCTTTGATGAAATTGGCGGCCATGACACTTCACGGCAAGAACATACTTTGGAATTGTCGTATTTCTAACCCTGTTCTCCTCTGTGTACACTCCTGCCTCCTGGCGGGGCTGGGAATAAAAGGCAGTCTGGTGAAAGTCACCATTTATTCCCAGCCCCGCCAGGAGGCAGGAGTGTACACAGAGGAGAACAGGGTTAGAAATACAACAAATTCAAATTCGCGCGTGTTCTTGCCGTGAAGTGGCATGGCCGCCAAAGATGGCCGACCTTTACGGCCTCTATCCTATTTATATCTCGTTGATTCAGACCCATTGGCGGACCCCTCGCGTTTTTGTGTTAATCTCAAGATTATAAGAGTAGTAACATTCAAACCTCGCTATTTAATGTATTCTGCAACAGGCCACTTTCTGTGTTTGACCTGAATGGAAACGTGATGACACTCAGTAAAGAGTCACTTTCGGATGTGATTGCGTGCATTTTGCCATTTAGCAGTGGTGACTATCAGTGCATAACTTGAGTGAGTCGCTGCCAGTTGACAATATGGAGACGGAATGGTATTGTAGCGATAATTTTGGCAATTTGATGTGGGATTATACCAGGTACATTCACGGATACATCTCTCTCGTTGTGTGTGTGTTTGGATCCATCACAAGCCCGATGGGCATTGTGGTTTTGCTCCAAAAGAAGATGGTGTCGTCGACCAACGTCATTCTGGTTGGACTCGCGGTGGCTGACACGTTAGTTATGCTGGCTTACGTGCCGAACTCTATTTTGTTCATATTAATGAGTTACGACGATCCTCACTACTTGGAAACATATTATCAATATTCATGGAACATCTTCCAACTTTTTCACACTCACTTTCACAAGGTAAGCCATACTCTACTCTATACCTCTACCTGCAGTTCAATTTAACGAGTGAATGACGAATATCTCCGTTTCACATTCAGCTGAAGTGCAATAGGACTTGTCTGAATATATTTCTTCCCAGGTTTGCCACGCCATATCCGTTTGGACCACGGTGATCCTGGCAATTTGGCGATATGTGATGATCTGCTGGCCACTGAAGAGCAGGCTGTGGGGCGGGACCAGGAGGGCCTGGTGGGCCGTCGTCGCCACATACGTCTCCGTTCCCATCATCTTCATCCCGAGTTACATGATGTACGAATTCGATTCCGAGCCTGTTGACATGTACTACTACGAAGGTCAGCTCTCTGCCTCCATGCCACCAGTACCATCACTGGCGCCTTCTGCCCTCGGTCTGCCCCCGCCTGACACTGTCGGTCCACATGTTGTGCCCAGTGTTACCCCATCCCCTCCCTATACCATCGTCGAAGCCACCAAGTACTTGTACTACACCAGCTCCTTAGCTTTTGACGAGAATAAAGGTGAGAACACGCTGCTTTTCAAACTCAACCAGTGGATGATGGGTGTGCTGTTCAGGTTGCTGCCTTGCGCTCTTTTAACTGTGGTCAGCTTGAGAATGGCATATGCTCTGGTCGAGGCCAGGAAGAGAAGGAGGACATTGGTGTCAGCTGGGACTGCCCTGTCCGATACAGACAGGAAGATGCATCGGACCACGATGATGATCCTGCTGGTCCTGTTCTTCTTCCTCATCACCGAAATTCCTCCAGGCGTTGTGCTCATCCTCACAGGGACATTGCACACATTTCTCGATGAATGCACCCTACCCTTGGAAAAAGTCATCGATCTTCTGGTCCTGAGCAACTCTGCCATAAACGTCGTCTTGTATACGGCCATGAGCCAGGAATTTAGGCAAATTTTCAAGGCCCTCTTCGTGCCCAAAATCAAGATCCCTTGGCCTCTTTGTTGCCGATGGTCACGAACTTTCGTCCATCGGGCGCAACCTGGTAGCAACGGCACCGCATCCTGCGACACAAGTACAGTCGACTTGAGAGTACTGAAGTCATGCGGAAGTCATGATAATGCTCTGGTAGAAGAAATTAGTCAGGTTCTGGACAAGGTTTTGCCCTCTCACTCGGATCCTTTCGAGAGAGAAATACCATCTTCGATGTGCAGGAATTGAGACAGTTTGTGGCCCTCGAGCTGCACCGTGGGTAGGAAGCGAACAATATCTGCACGTGTGACTTAATTTCAGTGAAAAATTTATATCATTTTAGGGGAGTGCTGAAAGACCAGCTCGGAATGAAGAATGGATCAGAAAGTAGCTTCGTGACCGCCGAAGACAATGACATTGATGGCTACAGCATAACAAGCACTGAGGTTTTTAGTGAGGAATAAATTATTTTTTGCATGGTGGTCAAGGGAAAGAATTTGGCCACTTTTGGCTTGATCGCTGATTTCTACATGCTGGAGCTCATCAGGTACTTCAACAACAGCTTTGGTGAGGGCGATTTAATAAAACGAATCTGAAGTTGATTTTCGTGTCGATTTTATTGATTGACTGACTGGAGGTATCTTGCTGAGTGGTTAGGCAATGTTTCAGGAGCAGACTGCTAGATCCGACGCCCGACGTCGTACCGGGGGCATGGGCATGCATCGTTGTGCCAGGTCGCTGAACCGGTGTCCCAGTGCGCACAGGAAGCGGAAGTCCAGCAGCTGCCTGGGCTCGAACCCTGGAGAGCAGAAGTGGAACAGTCGGCAGCCCAGGGATGTGTCGGCGTAGAACCGGAACATGTGTCGCCCCCTGCAGGTGAACCGCCTCTTCTTGGGCACCGGAGAGGTCGACGGGGTCATCGGGGTCGACGGAGGCAGGCGGGTTATCAGGAAGCCTCCGATGGGAGACTGGGCGATGCTGCTGGCGGTGGTGGTCGAAATCTCGGGGGTTGTCGACTCGTACGGTTCAGTGGTTGTCGCACTGGTCGTGGTTGTGGTCGCAACTGTTGTGGTCGCTTCCTTTTCAGTGGTCACATCGGTGGTAATCACATTCGTGGTCCAAGCAGGCTCCCAAGCATTGTTGACGATGGTGGTCGCCTCCTCCAGTTCTTCTTGGTAAGTGGTGGCCTCCACTGTGCTGCTCGAAACCGGCTCGTCATACCGTTCTTCGGAGGTACCAAGGGCTTTAGACTTACGCCGAGACACACCGAATGGGTCAGAGTAGTCATCATCGTCGTACTCGTACGAATCATAGTACTCGGAAGAGTCTGAGTAGACGCTGCTGCTTCCGGAGCGGTCGTCTGCACTGTTGCTGTTGATGGACTCTTCGGCACCAACCTCGCCTGGAAATGTTTTACGTCAACAAAATGTACGTGAGAAATCGTGTTATCCGATACCTTCGTAAGAGGAGGAGTCCTCCTGGCTGTTAGATTCCAGATTCTGTTGCAAGTCGTCATGAGAGGAGGCTTGGATGGCCTTGTCCACTCTATTGCTGTTGTCACCTTTGCCCTGCTGCTTGTTGTTGTCCTGGGCCCTTCCTGTGGCAGCGGCCAACAATATCTGCTGCTGGGGGGTCAGACCCTGCGGTTGTGACCTCAATGTTCGCTCCAGGTTGCCTGCCAGGGTTTGAGCGTGGGACAACCGGCTCAGGACCGCGCTGACGAATGCGGGGTCAAGGCTGGCCAGGTCAAAGTGCAATGCGGCGAGGTCCTCCTGTCTGAGGCCGAAGAATCGGAGCAGCGCGGCAGTGGCCTCACCGCCTCTGTTGCCGGTCAACGCCGACGGGGAGGTCACCTGTCGTCTGTACCTGCGACCAGTGACCACATCGTCTTCCTGAACGACGTCGGTCAGCCACGCCGTACCTCGACGCCGACGCCACCATCTAGACAGCTTGTTCAGTCCCTCCACAGCTCGTCGTCGCCTTCCAAACCGTCTGTTTAACCTCAGTGGCTCGAATCCTCCTGGAAATTCGCCGCCTGGAAGAACAACAGAGTTAGCAACTAATGACTTGTTGACCTATATGTCACGACTGACCCGCAGCGATGACGTCTGGGTCAGCTCTTTCGTTGAGATGGTAGAGACTAGGCGCATCTTGGCATCGGACAGCGGTCTGCTCTCGACAGGTCCTGCTGCGTTGGTCCAGCAGTGTTCCTACACCGCACCAGAAGCTCTGTTTCCTCAACCTGTTATGTGACACCACAATGAAACACATGGTTTGAGTTTGCAATTTGTTGGACAGACCTGCCCTTCTTCCCTTGGGCGCAGATGTGGAAGGCCCTGCAACCCAGCTCGACATCTGCGTAGAGACCTCCGCTGACCCTACCAGCGCAGGTGAAGGTGGTTGCTGGAGGAGACCCGGAGTTGGACACGGTCGCCCTGGGCGTCGTCGGGACTGAAGACGTCGTTCTTCTTCTGCTGACTCCGGGTGTCCTCGTCCTCACTAACCTGGGTGCTGCTGTGCTCGTGGAGGTGCTGGTAGTGGTAGTGCTGCTGGCTCTGACTCCTTTTCGTACAAACACCACCCTTTGACCCGGTGATACGTACCTACAATTAGTAGATATGAAGGTGAACCGAAGTTGTTTCCAACACTACTCTTGATGGGGTAACAATATGGCCGACTTTTGGACATTGCCAACGAGAGAGGCAACGTTGTTGTCGGAACAACAGCCTTGCGCGAGTGTGGGTGCGCACTCTGTTGCGCTCGTAAAAAAAATTCAGCTATAATTACTTGAACATTGGCACCTTGCTGGGCAAGTGAGATAAAAATCAGCCAATAGAAACTAGCATGATTGCGACCTCGAAACTCTGAAGGATGTAAAAGTGAAACTCTCGAATCTCTCTCGGAATACCGATAGTTGCAAAAATCCGGATCAAATTGCAGTCATTTTGCAATTTTTATACAGGAATTTGACATGGCAAGTGCAAATCATGCGATTTTTTTTAAACAATATATTGCAGTCTGCATTACATGATCATGAACTTTCTATCCTTGGATCCGGTGGAAGGAAAGTTTTTCGATCGGTACCGACTGCGTGGCATCGTGGCCTAAGTTGCCTTGGCTTTACCAGATTATTATATACAGGTCTGGAAACTCCCCATCTTATATCGCGTGGTTTTATCATCTTTAGGGAAGGGAGTTGCCGCTTCGGCGCTGGTGTAGTACTCAAGTGTGCTGTAGGCAGCGCCGAAGCGGCAATCCCCAGGAAGTATGCTCACAGGGGTCTCCATATGGCTGGGGTAGGAGTGTCAGATCCATTAGTATATACCTAGTGGTTTGTTGGTCATCGGCCTGCCGCCTGACCCTGGGGAGGTAAGGTCCTTTGGTGAGGATCCGAGGTACGTCGCTGTGCTGGAAGTGGGCCTGGTGCTCTGCCTTTGCGTCGGCGTCGGCTGCTTCCCCTTGGTACTCATACTCGTAGTCGTAGTAATCGTAGTTGTACTGCGCAGGAGTCGTCGTAGAAACGTTTTCGACCTTGGGAGGAGGCAGCTGAGTGGTGCTGCTGCCCGCACCGCCACCCAATTGGAGACTAGTATTGTACCGCTGTTGCCGCAGCACCAGCTCGTAAGGGTGCGGTCTGTACAGGAGGGGAGGTGCTGTACGGGGTGGAAGGGAGGGGGAAGTGGGTGGGAAGAAGATGCGGGGGGGTGTTGGGGTCGGGTGATGCGTCGGGTGATACGTCGGGTGATGGGGCGTCGGGTGCGGCGACGGGCGTGGGGCAGGCCTGGCAGTCGACGATGGCGGCGGCAGAGGGGTGGTGGAGGTGCTGCTGGTGCTGCTGACGCCATACTGGTGCTGCTGGACCTCCTCTTCATTGTCTGCAATGCTGAAATGGAAATAAGCAACATGTAGCAATGATATATCCTACTAGAAGTGAACAAAAACTTGGCAACACTGCGACTCTGTCCGCGGTTAGTCATCAGTAGTTGAAGCGAAGGAGGATGCGCTATCTCTGTGAGAGATGTGGTACTAACGGCACTGTCGGTTGGCAGGGCAATGTTGCCAAGCCGCTTAGAGATAACATCATAATGTTGTGCTCTGCAAAGACCAGTCCGCTCCATTTCGTGCCCGTTCGAGTACAGTACCGGTACTGGTATATCAAATCAGTGCATCGTGTCCGAACCAGTTTGGGCTGCTCCAGTTATTTTTGTATAGCCATTCACAGTGTGTTTACCTATAGTCTTCTGCGACACCCTGTATATCCAACAAACGCGTTGATGCACGGATTGCATGAGACATGCATGCGATCCCATACGTTATGTTTAATACGTAGCGCCCTGTAATTTCTAAAATGCTATGGAGAAAGTGTTTTTTTTTTATTCGCCAATAGACGGGGCACGTATTCCCACGTGAAAGCCCACAGCATGTTTATCCCATTTTCAGATTTTTTGGACATTGTCACTTTCTCCGCGACTGACCCTCATCCCAAACCAGCAATAGCCAAATTGTGCAATTGTTGCACATCTTGGTAATTACGACCTTAATGCCTCCAAATGACACCCCGTCTCACCCGTTAAATGAAATGAAAAAAAAAGCAGTTGCGAGGGAGGTAGCCAAACAACTTCTTTTTTTTTTCGCCAACAAGTTAATGACTGAATAGATAGATGGACTCCACTATTCAGCATTGTTTTGGACTTGCGTCAGACCAAAAAGGAAGCAGTGTTGATGGGAATAAGCAGTAAAAATCACGCACACTAACAATGCAGTGGGTTGGAAACAATGGGTGCCAACAAGCAGGGCAGGTCTGGACCAAGATATGATCTGTTCACACTGCCGATTTCGTAGTTGCCCGTTCAATTATGATCGAAAAATATTCATTCCAGTGTGGTCCTGATTCTTCTGCGCAAGTACCTGGGATGTGCAGGAGCATTTGGAGGTCCGAAGAGTTCAAGGTTGAGGTCGTAGTACTGCTCGGCCAGATGACAGTCCACTTCGTCCACTCTCTCGCACACTCGGGTCTGCTGGTCGAACACTGTACCGTTCAGACACAGGAACTTGATGTCTTGCACTTCTCCTGCGTGTAAGACGATAACAAGTTAATACAAATCGTGACGACACCAGTCAGGATGCATACATTATGTAAACCTCCCATACTATGTCGAAACACTGACGAGTGAGGGATTACACGCGGGCCACACACACAAAAAAAATATGCCGATCAACTAGTGAAAGTCTGTACAATACCTTGGGGTACAGCCACAAGCAAAAGTCAGGCCCGTAAGTATAGCCTAACGAAAAAAAATTGGCGACACCGTCAACATAATTTCCGATTTATAAAAATATCAATCCGCGTCTGGCAGCGAAAGGATTTTCACATTTTCTATTTAAAAAATCATAAGATCAGCTCAGGATGAGTGTAATCAATTTTTTTTTACACATAGGGTTTTTCAGGTGTTTGGTTCGCTTTTGCACGGTCAAGTGTGCAAAAGCGATGAAAACAACCAAAAGTTAGTATGGCCTAGTAAATAAATCGAATAAATAGAGTAGGGTGAGCCACTTGGTTAGGTGCGCCATGTTATGCCAGATCAACATGCCAATCCTGAAACTGATGAATTTATTCCCATCAGTATGTATGACAGAATTTGTGCAATTTTTTTTTTCAATTTCTGAACCGGTTGCTGCCGTGTAGGTTGAAGATTAGCCCTATTATTTTTCTGAACAAAATTTCGCAATGAATAAATAGACTAAATCCAGGTTCCGTTATAAGGAGATTTCACTAACATATTCCAATTAACTTGTGGTTTCGCGCGATGATCTTGTCACTCTTAAACTAGCAACACATATGGGTGTATTGTTGTTTTTTTTAACTAGTGCGGCTGAGAAACACGTACAGAATCTCGTTTACACTACAGTCAAATATCTATACGTTTATATTTTGTAACGTTTTACTTAGGCGAAATGGTAAGTCACTATCTTGTACTCGAATTTCTTCCAAATCCCAATGACATCACTTGCGGTGACCACTGTTTCTCAACAATGACAACAATAGTCGTTCCCCTAGGATCTTAAAAAAAACACACATTTAAACACCCTGAGATTATAATCGATTCACTTAAAATATGATATCATAATAATAAGCACATCGGAATCAGTTTGATTACGTGACGTCATCCAATATATTTTAAAACATACGTTTAAAATTCGGCTGAATTCCGATTTTGCAAATCCACAACCACTTTTGCTCGTGACTGTACAACACTTGGCTTTGGGCAGAACACAGCTGTAAGTATGCAACTTATGAGCTTGTAACATGCTCAATTCAATATATAATGGGAATTACGCCACACAGCTGCTATATCTATAACGCATAAAATCCATTACAATAAGCCGGTATACCAACAAATTGACTCTCTCTTCTTAAATATCCTTTCCTCTCCCTCCACCTCCCCATCCCCTCGGGGCCAAAAGCCTGGCACACTTTTTCTCCGGGTTACGCCACAAGAACCGCCTCCTTCTTAAGTTGGGAAGACACGCTTCCTACTCTTCTTCGTTCGTGTCAACTGCTCCACCTGTCACACCGCCAAAAACACAGACACGAAAATCCTCCACTTCTCAGCTGGACTCGTTGGACACACACAAAAAAAACCCCCTAGAATATCTGTAACATGTAATTATGCTAATTCCGCGTGCCATTTTCTTTTTCTTGCTCGATGAATCGTGGTCAATTGGACAGAACCTGATAAACAGAAACAATGAGAAAAATTGGTGTTGAAATACTGTGCACAGTATGTTGTTCAAGGTGCTTGTGTGTGTGTAGGTCAGTCGGTCGATATGGAATTGTTGCTCCGGATTGAGAAACCAATCTGGGGCCCACGCCCTTTTTCGGTAATTTTCCACCAACTGTCAAGGACGACAGGAATGTCCAGCCGGATTTGTTTACCGCTAACCCCACCTTTTAATATACTCTACCAACACTTATGGACACTCCCAATCTTCGACACCGATCGGACGCTCTCAATCTTATATCAAAAAAAGAGTGGCCTCAATCCCACGTTTGTGTAGGCCTATTATAAACACCGACAGGATTCATCCAGATGATCGGTCCAGATGATAGGTCCAGATGAGGAAGAGGAAGTTTCATGTGGAGGCGGTACCGGTACCGGGTTCGAAGGAGAACATGCTGGTCAGTCTATAACAAGACTTGCAGATCACCTTGAGTAACCTTTGTGACCAACTGGAGGAGGAAGCAGAAGGCGTCTATCGGGTTCACACTGGCTGTCGCTGTGTCGTTGCTGTTGTGTCATTGTGATCTACCAATCAGGCTTGGTCTCTTAAAGACACAACAACAATGCCCGTGTAATCCCAACAGTCCGTTTCTCCTAATGATGTCAGTTGTTGGACTGAACAATTCGCGTACTTACGTACTGTACACTCATATACATACCTTTTTGACCCAGAGTGCATACGTGGAACATTTGACAGCCGGTCTCCACGTCGGCGTAGTACCCTCCGATGACCTTCCCTTCGCACGAAAAGTTGGTGTCAGGCAACCTCTCAAAGTCCAGGAACTGTTTCCAAAAATATAACAAAGCAAAAAAAATAAATAGAGGTTTCACTCATAGCCCGTTTGAGCCTGCTGCAAGCCTGCCTCTTCCTCTCTCTCGGAAAAAAAATAAAGGTCAGGGGTCAACCACTCTCACTTCCACATTATAACCAGCCCCTCGGAGCTGTCACTTAATTTTTAACGGTCTCGACCAGGGTGAGAGCCAAAAGGTCGCACCTTGACCTCCCCAGACCTGCCGGAGCAATGGACTTGGACGATGACAACAGCCGCTCAACAATGGATCAGTGACGTCATCGCACATGTCCCATTTTTACGACATGCAGTACTTAGAAAGGCAGTCATTGTGAGGCAAAAAAAAAAAGAGACGGAAGAGGAAGAGGAAGCCCTTTGGGGGGGGGCAACAATGGTATGCATCATCTTACCCCTGGTCTGAGGGCATGGGCTGCGTCGCGACTCTGCATCGCACCGCACAGCAGCACCAGAAGCAGCAGCAGCACCGCCGCAGACGCTGAGGACAACAACAATGGTCACTATAGCCACAACAAAGTAGGAGGGTCGAGAGGGGTCAACCCACCGGCCACAGCGGCCAGCACTCCTGCCCTTAGGAAGAGGCGCCGGCGACTCCATCCCGCCTTATTCTGGCTGGGCAACAATGGTCCGTCGGAGGAGCCGGCGTCTTCCATTTCGCTCCACAGACACTATATCTCTAATGGTGCACTACCACGCACCGAACGTACACTACTAAACCACCCCCCTCAAGCCCCTCGCCACAATCTGGCCGAAGGGAAAGGTGCGCAAAGCCGCATTAAAAAATCCCACCAACTGAGCACCACTGTTGTGCCATACCTGTCTCCGCACACACACACACATATGGCCCACCCCCCAACCACCCTCCAAAAAAAAACTGCTCTCTTGTTTTTCCCCTTCACACGGGAGCAGCAACCAGATCGCCTTGATGGCACGGTCAGGACAAGTCAACAAGTACTGGTCTAGGCCAGTCAATGCACCCACTTTTTTTTTCTCTCTCGGAGCACGTACACGTCGGAATTATTGCGGCCAAATAATTGGACGCCTCTTCATCAACTACAGGGTGTACTATATTCATTGAAAAAAACAAACAATGTCAGCAACTTGATCAAAATTCAGGTCATACGAAAGTGTCTATTTATGTGCAACTGAAGGTACGCCCCAAGTGCGTGGGTGCACATGTTTTTATATGAGATGCGTCATATTTGTTTATTGGCAATGAGTACTTGCCCACATGGTAACTTCAACAGTGGAAGCGAAAAGCAACTGTAGGTTTTAACTATAGAAAAACCATGCATTTTTTTCTAGGCTTGCGGCCTGCCATGGTGGACTTGGCCAGAGGGATGACACCCCCCAAAAAGCGCAAAAAAAACTACTTAGTTTTAATTTAACCGTTGTCCGTGGTTAGTTAATATGCTTCTTTTAGGTCAGGTTTCACCAACCCGGTTAAAATTTAGAACCTTGGTTATAATAGGAATTGCCCTATAAACCATTGTTGACGACAACAGCAAAAGGATTTTCTGACAAGAAACTCGGATTTATAATATAACCTGACCGGTGAAACCGGTCATTAACCACTATAATTTATAGAATCTGGAGTTTAAACGGCGCGTTAAAGTTGGGACAGCCTCTCTAAAAAATTGTGCCCTTAGAGTGTTTAGAGATAAGATTAAACACAAAGGCTATCCACTAATGGGCTAACAAACTAGCTCTGGTCAGACAAACCAGGTACTGTATACCCCGGATGTGTACCTGGTTGCCCCAACAGGTACCTGTTATTAACCTGGAGCCTTTTTATAACATATGTTGCGCCACTCCTTACACCTGGGAGGATTGGCGACAGATTTTTTTTTATTTTTAAAATCCGGGTTTAGCCTACTACACAAAGTGCACAGAGTCGTGTTTCATGGTGTGCTCGCGTGAAAGCCAACAATGCAGCCATAAACACCGCAAAACGACCTGCTGTCAGCACGACGCGGGATTTTTACAGCCAAAGCCAAGCGCCGGATTTTTCCTTTGCAATCCAAATAGACCATTGCGAAACACCCCCTGTAATCATGGGCAATACAATTCGCATTACAGTTCCTCATTCGGCCTATCCATTTCGCCGCTCATTTATTGTTGTTTTTATTTGCACTTTTACTTTTTGGTGTCCCTGCTGCAATTGCGACACATGACTTATTTTGTAAGCATCATCAGTTGCTACAAAACATGCGACAATGATTGGCCAAGTGTCAGATGTACCGCCGGCAGGAAAAGAAGCGGTTCCAACCCACCCAATTCCCTTCACCCCTTCTCACTTTCTCTTTCTTTTCAGGCTTCTGTGTGTACTCAGGAAGGAAGGTAGTCGGAGAGGGAACATGAAAGGGGTTGTAAGGGTAGGGGATGGCCAGATAGCGGGCTTGTGGCCCCGAGGCGAGGGAGGGGCCAAGGTCCCTTCTCTTGGCTTTAAAATAAAAAATAAAACCACCACCACCACCACCACCACCCACCAACCAACTATGCAACCCCTCCTAAAAACAGCCAAGCAAGCAATATGTATGACCTTGCTTGCCAATCCTTGCGTTCAAATCTCCCCCAACTTTGCTGGGCGCTCATGTGCACTGGCCCTTTACTCCAGTTTGTGGAGTGAGGAAAAAAGAGCACATTCGCATAATTTCAGGTGTTGCTTTCTACTCCTTAACAAACACCCCCCTTCAAGCTCTGAGTTCGATCCCTGGATAGGTTCGCCCCATATTCGCTGAGAGAGAAACCGTCAAATAATAATTAAAAAAAAAAATGGTATGCACCACAGTAAACTATTCCACAAATCACATTTTGTGAATTTCCTCCACAAACTTACATATTATAATAAATCACACAGTTTGTCTGCATGTCCGGGCAACCTAACCCACTTCCACATCTCTGAGAGTCATGAAACTTGGCACACTGCCGCTGATTCAGGGAAAAAAGTCAGAAAACTGCACTTTGTTGAGTCTAATCTTCTTACAAATTATATGAAGCACAAAGTTTGTCTCTATGTCACGGCTTCCACTTCCGGAGTACTGAGAGTACTGAAACTTGGCACACTGATTGATGCCGCTGATTGAAGGACAAGTCCGAAAACAGCACCGTTTTGAGCCAAAATGTAAGATTATTATCTGTGTTTTCTCTCATCTCATTGTTATCAATCATACATATACATACGGTAATATAAAGCACAGTTTGTATGTCCGGGCTACCTAACTCACTTCCGGACTACCGAGAGTCCTGAAACTCTGCACACTGATGGATTAAGTGCCGCTGATTAGGGAAAAAGTCCGAAACTCGCACTTTTTTAAAAGTCTAGACATCCAAAATTTAGGATTTTTGTTTAGTTTGATCTCAATCTTCGGTGATTATTACCAATCACCCCTTCTATAGTCCAATTAGCATCATTAATGAACTATAATTACAGCTGTTTTGGTCCCATTGCTTCTTTTTCATAAATCCAGGCATTAGTTGCCTCACCTTCCCCCCCACACAGTAAGTGACCTTCCTTCCCTTTGGGAACACCTGACCTGTTGCCAATTAGGGGTGACCTCCGCCCCTCCGTTTGGGGCATCCCCCAGACCATCCCAGAAGGGGAAAGTGAGGCCCTTGATGACCCGCCCCCCTTGACCACTTTCTTATTTCACCCCTCTCCACCTGTCAGGTGAGGGGGGGTGCAGAACATGCTTGGCAGCTGCTCACATTTTTCTTACGTATGTACCGCTAGGTTGTAATCGTGGAAAAAAAAACACACAAGCAGGCAAGGCCGGACGCCATTTTTAGAGATGCTCCGGGTACCTGTTTAGAGACCACGAGGTCAACTGATGCCGATTTATGTTTGGAATTGAAATGTCGCAGGGTGGGTCAACATATTGTTGGGCAACATGGTACGTACCTTGAGGACCCCGCGGCGGCAGGCGGGGCTGGGTGCGTCGCATCTCCTGCGACTCAGCTGCAGGGTGAGCCGACGACGTCGCAGGAGCTGCAGCGTCGGCGGCGTCCAGAAGGCGTCCACATGGCCTACGATCAACGAGTAGACTCACTCAAAAGAACACGTGTGCCTGACATTCAACACACTAGCTGGCACACGTCCAAAAAACGGTCCGTCCAGTATAGGGAAAGTGCGAAAAATAAAGTGAGCTAATCGAACAAGGCAAATGCATGGTCTGCTTAATCCAAGCCGCCACATATTTCTGGCGAAAACCATGCAACGGCCCAGGAAGCCAACCAATGGCCCGTGACCATCACCAAATAACACCACATTTTCACTTACGTCACTTTCGACCCCGATAACTTCCACTGGTCTGCCCTGCCCCCCTCCCGCCCGTACCACCGTACATACCCTTTGCCGTCCTCTCGGTGTGTTTATGGCGAAAAAATATTTCGGGGTGAAAGCTCTCTCTCTCGCACACTTTCACCTCCTTTTCAGTGTATGGCGCCAAGGTCGCGCCAGATGGCGCCCCCCCCCCCCCCCACGTGCTTTTCAAACCACTCCCGAAAAAAACCCCCCCACAGTGCAGGAATGTGGTAAACACCTTTTAGGAAGGGGGAGGTATATACTATACCAGATGTGATATGGCCGGCACCAAGAAGGAAGCAAAGGGTGTCCGAGCCGCAACTGGGTCACTTAGAAAGTGGCAGCCGACAGCCGCCACAACCAGGCTATACACCCACCCCAAAAACCCTCCCTCCCCCTTCTCATTTTTACCACCCCAAACCACCCAACCCTTCACCACACCACCCCGCTCTCTTTCTTTCTCCCTGAAGAAGAAGAAGGACCATCATCAGAGGACATGCGGAAGGAAGGGACACAGCACTCGTTGTCATATATCTATTGGAACCTTTTTTTTATTGGGTGTGAAGGAGGGTGAGAATTTAGTCGAGATGGGGTGAACGGTATGGCTGCAGTGGAGGACAGGTGCACACCAGGTTCTGGTCGCCGTACTGGTCGTCGATGCGGGCCACCGTCGGCCACACTTTGGTCGAGGGAGTCACGAACGGCTGTTGGGATAAGTTGGATTAGTATAACTCGTGCAGTGCTTGGTGGCGCCACGAGCCTAGGGCTGCAAAACAGCGAATCGAAGGCGTCAATAGCAAGTGCATTTTTTAACGCGCGCAACCGAGTGCGCACTCACATATTGTTACCCTTGCGCGAACTGTGTTGCGCACTCGGTTGCGCTCATTAAAAAAAAATCTAATAGGCTTATTCTCTCTGTCGGATGTTTGCCCGACCTGATAGTATCAATATCTCTCGCACGACCTGTGGGTGGCGGGAGTGTGCAGTAAAGGGGCACTACCCACGCCATCTATGCCCGACGAAAAGTACCACATGGTAAATCGGCGGGCCATCTCATCAAATTGTGTAATTGTCACCGTTATACTGATTATTATATAGGTTTTGCCAAATTTTGGCAACGGGTTCACTAGTTCATCTATAACTACGATTCACTCTATTGCGACCAAAGGCTTGTGGCGCCACCAGAGTCGAACAGCACTTACGGCTGGAAAGGCCGCTGTTTCCCTGGTGTATGGTCTGTCCCATTTGGAGGAAATGAGCTGAGCCTGAGTGTGTGGGGCCATCTGCAAAGGGTTCTTCTGCTTGTCCCATCGGCCTTCCTCGATGGCTTGTATCTCCTCCCGGATGCAGATCATTGCGTCGCAGAATCGGTCCAGCTCCGCTCTGTCCTCAGACTCGGTCGGTTCCACCATCAACGCGCCTGAAACTGGCCAGCTCACGGTAGGCGCGTGGAAACCAAAGTCCATCAGACGCTTCGCAACATCTCCAGCTTCAATACCAGCAGTTTTCTGTAAACCACATAACATAATATAAATCAGAAAGTTTGTCCATATATGCATAATGTCACGGATATTTAACCCACTTCCGGAGTACTGATGGATTAAGTGCTGCTGATTGTAGACAAGTGATATTACCTTGAATGGTCGTAGGTCCAACACGAACTCGTGGGCTACCAGCCCGCTTCTTCCTACAAACAGTGTCCGGTAGTGTCCATCTAGTCGCTTGGACATGTAGTTGGCGTTGAGGATGGCCACCTGCGTCGCCTTTCTGAGACCGGCTGCCCCCATCATCTTGATGTAGGCCCAGCTGATGGGCAGGATAGCAGATGACCCAAAAGGTGCGGCGCTGACCACTCCGAATGGACGTGACTTTTTGCCCCAAGCGGCCTCTGGGTTCACCACAGGATGTCCCGGAAGAAACGGAGCCAAGTGGGCCTTGCTGGAAGTGTTCAAAAAAACTGAGCTCGACCCCCATTCGGCCCTTCAGAGATGTCTGTCCGAGATACTTACACACCGATTGGTCCCATGCCAGGTCCGCCTCCTCCGTGCGGTATGCAGAATGTCTTGTGCAGGTTCAGATGGGACACGTCCGAACCGTAGTCGCCCGGACGGCACAGCCCAACCTGCGCGTTCATGTTGGCTCCGTCCAGATAGACCTGTCCTCCGTGCTGGTGGACCATGCTGCACATGTCCGCGACAGACTCCTCGAACACCCCGTACGTGCTCGGGTAGGTGATCATCAGACAGGCCAGATCGTGCTTGTGCTTGTCCAGCTTGGCAGTCAGATGCTTGATGTCCACAGATCCGTCCTTGCATACGTTCACGGTCTCCACTTTCATTCCGGCCATCTGCGCCGATGCAGGGTTGGTACCGTGTGCGGACACAGGCACCAGACAGATGCTCCGGTGCCCTTCACCCTGCGCTTCCAGGTACGACTTGATTGCTCTGAGTCCGGCGTACTCTCCCTGCGCACCGCTGTTTGGTTGGAACGACACCCGTTCGTACCCGGTGATCTCGCACAGGTCACGTTCCAGCTCCTGGAACAGCTGGAGGTACCCCAAGGCCTGATCACGAGGTGCGAAGGGATGCAGGTCAGTGAATGCCTGGAGCGAGCATGCCAGCATCTCGCTGGTGCCGTTCAGCTTCATGGTGCACGAACCCAGAGGAATCATGGAGTGCACCAGAGACACATCCTTGTTCTCCAGCTGCTTCATGTACCGGACCAGCCGTGTCTCGGAGTGATGTGCGCTGAACACCGGGTGTGTCAGGTACTCCGTGGTGCGTCGGAGCGGACTGTTGGAGATGTGTCCGGACAGTTCGGTCGCCGGTACGCAAGCGGACAGTGCAGACGCCTTCTCGTCGCTTCCGAACACCCACAGGAGGTCGTCCAGATCAGATTCGGTCACTGTCTCGTCCAATGCTACCCCTACCTGAAATGGACGATGCAAACGGGCACAAGCTGGACAACTTTGGCCAAGTTCATTTATATTTGAGCTCATTCTGACGGGAGAATGTGCATGTCCAAGTGGGGCGCGGTGAGAGCAAGGTCGCCTACCAAAAAATGTTGGGACACTCAGTCCCTCAGGGTGTGGTCATGTATAAAACTTCACATGGGCATTACCCCCTACAGACATACCAGGGGAGGCAAAAAAGGGGGGTGACCCACCTTTGGCTGGCAAACAATTATTAAATCAAAAAGCTGTCCGCAACCGAGGATCATACAACATGTAATTACAACTCTTACACAGCATGCAATGGGCAGAACAATAATTCGGGACCAATCATTCAAACAATGTGAAGGGCAAATCACGCGTGATTCGAGTAGACTTTTTTTCCTCATTGAGCAGCGGGAAATGAGACTAACAATTTCGTTGAATACGATACGGATACGGATTGACTAATTGGTACATACCCGTCCGTCTTCGTGGTATCTGAGGTTGATCTGCCTCTGCCTGGCCCTGTGCTGCACCTCCGATGCGGCCATACCAGGCGAGACGGTGATGGTGTCGAAGAAGAGCTGTCCCTCGACCGTGTTTCCAGCACGACGTAGACCGTGTGCCAGGAGAAGTGAGGCCTGGTGTATCCGGAGGGCAACCCTCTTCAGACCCTGAGGACCGTGGTACACTGCGTACATAGCGGCCATGTTGGCCAGAAGAGCCTGGGCGGTGCAGATGTTGGACGTGGCTTTGTCGCGACGGATATGCTGTTCCCGTGTCTGCAGGGCCAGTCTGAGGGCGTCGTTGCCGTCGGCGTCGCGGGTCACCCCAATCATCCTGCCTGGAACCATCCGGACCAGAGGGGCCCGAACGGAGAAGAACCCAGCGTGTGGTCCGCCGTACCCTAGTGGCACGCCCAATCGCTGACTGGTACCCACTGCTATGTCGGCACCCAGTTCTCCAGGAGCTCGCAGGAGGGTCAAGGCCAGGAGGTCAGTAGCCACACACACCAGGCTCTGCAAAAATATTTTGCCAACATTTGATTGCAACAGACCGTGTACACAGAAGAGACGTACCCCGTGGCTGTGTGCGTCCTGCACCAGCTGTGCGTAGTCGTTGACAACCCCGTGGGTGTCCGGGTACTGCAGCAGTATGGCCGACACATCTCGACGAGCCAGTGGCTCATCCATTTCGTCAGGATGGATTATCTGGACCTGAAGACCTAAGGAAGCCGCACGTGTCTGCACGACGCTCACTGTCTGAGGATGAAGACCAGTGGACAGCAGGATGCGACGTCTCTTGTTGTGCCGGTACGCCAGCGACATTGCTTCAGCCGCAGCGGTGCCTTCGTCCAGCAAGGAAGCGTTGGACACCTCCAGACCAGTCAGATCGGACACCAGTGTCTGGTAGTTGAGTAGGCCCTCGAGTCGCCCCTGGGCCAACTCGGGCTGGTACGGCGTGTACTGGGTGGTCCAACCTGGGTTCTCGAACAGGTTGCGCATGATGGTGTGAGGCACGCAGCAGTTGTGGTAGCCCATACCGATGAACGAACGCCATACCGAGTTCTTGGACGCAACGCTTCGTACTCGCTCAACCAACTCGCGTTCACCTGGTTCATATCGGAATAACCGGAAAATACGGTACAAAAAAAGGATAAATAATCTCTCTCTTCGCTATACCTTCTTTCTAGGCCTGCGGCCTGCGGTGGACACCGTCCTATTATTATTGCAATTATTATTTTTTCTGTAAATTGAATAACTATCAGATTAATTAGACTATGTGCAGACATCTATCAAAATTACAGCAAGATAAAACAAATCACAGGGTGATCCATTGTGATTGCTAAAAAAAATGCAAACACAATCACGTTTATAGTCATATGCGATAAGATATGAAAAAAAATTAGAGGACGGCGGTTCAGCAACCAGCAATTGCGTAATCGCCTATTTTTATAGTATCTCAAAATTTCGCAATTAGGAGTCACTCGAGGTCAAACCCTTGCAATTAGCACGTGTTAATTATTCCCCCTCCCTTCGTTGAATCACTTAATTATGTCTGTCAGCTGATCAGTCCTGATTCGAGCATGATCAGCTGATTAGTCACACGATATGTGAACGCGAATTGATTCAGATGGTGATTAGTGACTATGCACATCCTGACTATATAATTAAGCCCTATAGGAACAACCAGGCACCGAAGGACACTTTAATTGTACCGGCGTGTGCGGTACGTGTTATGATGTTACGTACCTAGAGGCGGATCCAATCGAAGTTCACGAGTCAAACGGATGGATTCTGGTACCGCAGTGTTGGTCAAATCATCCAGAGTCTGCGATACACAAGTTAAATCAGAGCCGGTTGCACCAAAAATTAATTACTGAGCTAATCAGCAGCTTTCGTTACAAATTCAAGGCCGGATGTGCCACCATAATTTTATTTCATAACCATCTTATGGCTGTACCGGCAGTATGTACACCATGCAATAATTGAGGACAGCCAAAGGTCAAGATAAAATATATCCATTTGGGTGGAGAGACAATGCGCCGTACCTTGTACCCTAGAAAGGCCAGCATTTTGGCCTGCTCATCCTCCGATGGACCGATGTGTCTTGGAGCAAACTCGTCCGACGGAGGCATCAGACGACGGAGCGACTCCTGCTTCGCCGCCGACATCCCCCGGGCGGACCCCAGGGCCACCCCGGGGCCAGCCCCGACCCTCTTCAACCACCACGACCTCCTCAGCAACATCCTCCTGCACCAGACACCACTCTACCAAAGGCCCTCCGAAAAATAATTTTCCAGCTCACAACCCCTCTTTGCTAAGCCTCTGACGTCACCAAACCCTTCCTTGGGTCGGGACAAAGGTCAAGGCCTAGATAATCATCCCACTCCTTCAAACTACACTCTTCTGCAGTAAACAACCCTCGACCCCTAATAAAATGTTGCTCAGTAGCAATTGATCTCAGATTACCTAAGAACTCGTGCGCATTGTTGCTACGGATCTAACCGCAAACGTACAAGGGTATTGAGACAACTTCAGGTGCTGTGGCAATCCGCCATCAGAAATCTGTATTTTTATCAATCAAAAAATCATACAACCATGCCTTAGGTAAATTCTCACATCCAACACTACCTCAAGACCAAACGTTGCATTGTCTTCCGGCCCACATCGTCCTAGAGGTGATTGTCTTTTTTTTAATATTCCGAAGGGAGCTGCTCACTTGATCAATCCCTTTTTCACACACACTCACACTCACACAATATTGCAAAACACTATGCACATTTCTGTGCAACAAAAAAAAACAGAAAAGAAAAAAAAAAATTGCATATGACTGCTTGGAACACAAATGGTGTCTGGATTGAGTTGTTTTCTTCCGACGGGGAAATATGGAGGTGGGTATGAAAAATCCTTCAAAATAACTTAAAAAGATTGTACAAAAAATTGCGTCAAAACTACCACACTATGGAAAGAAAAACAAGGTCGCACTGATCCAAAAAATATTGGAGGTCAGCTGACATGCCGGGAAGAGAAGCAGTTCTCGGCAGAGATGTCAACATTCTCCGCAAATCTGAAACGGGAACAGTGGTAGTGGGTTTCTTTCGCCAACAGACCAAAACCATTTACCAGGTTACTCGCAGTACCTTACACACACATTTATTAGTAAAAAGACTGCAACTCTTTGCAAATCAGTTGCAAATTGTGTAATTTATATAAATAATAATAATAATGTGCATTATGTAGCGCAATTTTTACTACGATCATTTACAAGTTTCGTCCCACACTTGGCCCACTCTGATAGTAAACTTGCATGGACCTGCGTGTAACCATATCTTACAGAGAATCAAGATAGCGAATAATTCAGCGGACGTGAGGTCATTACTGCGGCTACTCACTGCAATTGTCTTTCATGATTGGTTCATAACCGCTGTAATGCTCACATTTCCTCCTCACTCTTGGGCTACGCAGCCCATATACAATATATGTCCTTCACACCAATTATGTACATAAAATGGTGCAGTAAATATGGCACATGACAGAACTGAACTCTAATATAGCCGTGGTCAACGTAATCACAAATTGGTTTGAGATGCTCTCCGTGCAGTATTCTGCGGTAGGTACACTAGTAGCCAGAGCTTACAAAATTTGCCTGGAAGAGGGTATGAAAATTAGTGCGGCCATCTGGTGTGTTAAAAAGTCGACGATTTCAGGATGCATCAAGTTGTTAAAATGGTACAGCAATTGACACCCTCTACACCGGGACAAAACTCACTCAAGACACACCCTCGACCTCACAAAAATAAAACCTAACTACATAATGATCAGTCCATAACTTGAAGAAGAAAAAAAAAAGAGCAGTTAATCCTTCAGGTTAAAAAAACCACAGTCTGCCAAATGCCATGAAAACACACAACAAAGGCTACTGGAAGGCCAAAGAATTCTTTCGGAAAGGAATTTGCCGGACATTTCCTCTATCCTCATAAGCCACGGAACAAATACGTTTTTCCTCTTTTTGCCTCGTGCTTAAAATTTTAGGTTCATTTACATTTCCTCGTGAACCACACTAGATGTGCTGGATGGTACTCGGCGTAAAGGGGAGTGTCGTCGTGCAAATTACAGAATTATTCCGACAGGAAATGTTGCTTTGCACTTGGCCGACTATGCCTCTCTAACCCATTCGATTCAAGCCGTTAACATAATTAACAACGGAAAGAAAAAAAAGTGGGCAAGATGCTGGTGGGTGGTGCCCCTAGCAGGTGCATATGCAACAAAGTGAAACCCCCTCACCAGGGCATGTTGGTGAACTGATGCGCACTCTCTGGGAAGAGAAGGGTGGCATCCTCCGACGCAGGGTTGGCCAGGACCATCACGGCCGCTCCCTGGGTGTCAGTCGAGCTGGAGACGGAGGAGCAGCCCTGGTCGCTGCTGCTGCTCCAGAGGGTCAACTGTTGCTGTGGCTCAACAGCCGGCGATCTCGCTTCTGACGGAGGAGAAGACGCCTCAGGCATAGGACTGTTGAGAGCAACGGCAGCCAAGACGTGTAAGTTTGACTGACTTTGGGTGAAGACTGTAAGGGGCGGGTTGGGGGGAGGCGGAGGGGGAGGGGGCGGCATCAAGGTGCAGTCCCCTTCCGTTGGCTTCCCGAGGACCCTTTTCTCTGGATGCGCCTGCTTCCTGGGCCTGTGTCTCAAGGGCGCTGGGAGGTGACACGTTGACGGCGACGGCAACCTTGGTTCAAGCGGTTTCGGTGCTATGGGGCGTTGTTGTACTACCGACTGTTGCGGAGGTGGATTGAGAACGGGGCGTTGCACCAACGTCAGCGACAGCTGCTGTGCCGGGGGGTAGGTCACACCTGCGAACTTCGCCTCCTGCAAAACAAACCGGAGTAAACACAACGGCTCAGCTTTCAGCTTTTAAATTAACGTACCTGTTGCTTGGGCTTAATAGGGATCCACTGATTGCTTCTGGAATTATTGCTAGTGGCAGGCGCAATTGTTGGGGTTATGGTTAACGAGGGTGGCAGTGAGAGAGTTGCAGCAGGTAAATGGCTGGTGGCAGGCAGACTCGCCGGCAGAACGAAGGGTTTAGCGGCAGGCTCACTTCTGGCTTGCACTATAGTCAAGTTTGTGGGGCCAACCGTGCACTGGAAGTTCACGACCGAGTGATGCTTGTTGGCTGACTCTTGCGGCAACCTGAATGCTTGGAGCTGTATGGTTGGTTCACTACTGATCTTCTTTGGGGGAGGAGGCACAGGTGGAACTGGGGGCTGAACCTGGAACTTGAGTTGGGCCTGTTGCTTGATGTCCGGTTGTCTACATATGTCGGCCACTGACACAGATCGCGGTGGATTTAATATTTTCCGTTCAATACGTGCTCCTCCTTCAAGCTGCACAAAAGTCGGACCTTCGGCTGCCACATGCGGCAGCCCATAAGCCTGATTCGTGCTATGCTCCTGGGCAGGGGCCTGCATGGCCTTCACGACTTCTCCTTTCACTTGCTGTTGAGCTTGGGTCTGACTCAAGCCAAATTGTTGCACCTTCTGTATGAGCGGAACTGGTAAGATGCCAGCACCTTCTGATGTGACTTGCAGCTGTTGTGCTTGGGCATGCACCAAGGTTGAGCCGCCTGCTTTACTCTGCGAGTGTATGGAAGCCTCGGACCGTTTGACTTGCAAAAAGGTTGAGCCTGCTTTGAAATGGGGTTGTATCTTAGCCTCATCTTCTCTGACCTGCGCAACAGTTGCGCCTTCCGCTTTAACAGGTGGCTGCACATTAGGTTCAGAACCTTTGACCTGTCCGAAGGTTGCACCTTCTTTTTTGACCTGCTGCTGTTGTACATTAAGTTCGAATTCTTTGACTGGCACAAATTTAGGACCAGCTTCCTTCACATGTGATTGTCCATTGGTGTGACTTTGGGCCTGAACAAAAGTTGGACCGTGTGGCCTGACCTGGGCTTGCATGTTGACCTGACCTCTAGCTTGTGGTAAGGTGACTTGGGGTGATTTCACCTGCAGCTGCCGCTGAACATGTTCCTTGACCTGTTGGTGGGTCATCCTCTGGTACAAAGGCTGCTGCTCACTCTTGCTCGGATGTTGCACGAAGCCAATTGGTTTGATGTCTGGTCGCACCTGGGTCGGCCCTTTGATCCCAAGCTGTGCTTGGGTCAACCCCTTGGCATGCCCTGGGTACACTTGCAGGCTCTGGCCCCTGGACTGCTGCTGTAGGTTGGCCTCACGCTCACCCTTAATTTGCACAAAGGTTGGGCCCTTATGTTTCACTTGCGGCTGACCGTAACTCGCACTCTCCTGTTTGACGTGTGGCTGAACACTGGTCTGAACCTTGATCGGCTGTGGCTTTTGGGCCTGCGGCAGCAAGTAAACTGGCCTCTTGATCTCTTGTTGCAGAGGGGGTATAACCGGCACTCGGGGCTGAACTTGTGGGGTCGGCTTGGACTGCGCTTGAGAGAAGGTGCGACCCTGGACCTGAGGCTGCACCTGCATGCTGGCCATCTCGGCATTCTGTTTCTGCAGCTGTTTCAGTGTGTAGACCAGCCACTCCTCCTTCGTTATCTGGTTGATGTCAGGGCCAGAAGAATCATCATGCTTCCGCCTCTCAATGTCCATGGCGGCTTTCCTGATCTGAAATAAAATGAACAGCAATGAGATATGGCGAAGGTTAACATTGAAAGTGAAGTCGCGCAGCCAAGTTTCTCAGCGAAACGGGCTACTTGTCAGATATTTACATTACAAAATGCAAATATTATTGATGCATTTGCATATCCTAGGCGGTCAAACATGAGCTAACAATTTACCAAAAGGACTCAGAAATTTTACAGAGAGAACTTTGGCATGCTACATACTGATTTACGTGGAAATATCTACTCATTCAAGTAAACCTAAGCTCACATGCCACCCCAACTAATTAGCTGCTAAATTATTAATTCCTTACATTCCTCAGTTCTTCCTGCGTCTTAGTCCAATTACTGCCTCCAGGTCTTATTGACGATCCCAGAGACTTATTACTCACTTCAAACGCCATGTTGGAAGTGGATGGAATGCGTGGCACAGGAGTTATCGTCAGCGTTGATGGGAGTTGTGGAAGGTTCATGGGGCGCTCGTGGTGATGGCGATGGTGGTGCCTGTCGCGGTGTTTGTGGCGGTGCTTCACAGACACACCGGCTGGAAGGGGAGGCAGCACTATCTCGTCCTCGTCGTGGTCCACTTTCGGCCGCGGCTGAGGACGTGACTGTGGAAGGACTTTCCGACGCGGTTGCACTGACACTTTGCGTTCCTTCTTTGCAATTCCACCCAGTGAATCCTGCACATTTGTGCTAAAGGCACTGCTGCACATTGCTTGAAATGCTGCAGCACTAGGGTCTTGAGTACCTGGTTGAGGGACCAATAACTTGGCATCCTGAATGAGCTTTTTGCCATCTGTCACTTGTCTTTCTGCCTCCTGTCCCCCTTTGCATCGTTTCCTGCGCCTGTCGTCATCCTTGCTCCTCTTTCGCTTATCGACCCGACCTCTCCGCTTGTTCTTCTGGGCGCGTAGCTCTTCTTCCCAATCCCCATCCTCCTCCCAGTCCCGTCCCTCCCTTCTCCTAGCTCCAGTTCGCTTCTTGGGCTTCTTCTTTCCGTAACCATCATCATAGACGTTAGCTTCGGAAATGTCAATCTCATCAGCTTTCAACCAAATGTCTTCCAGCACTTCCAGAGATTCCTCGTCTGGAGGTTCCTCGTCTTCCCACTCTTGAGATGGGAGAGACATACCACGACGGAATTCGGCAGGAGACGGACCACCCATCTTTCTCGAACCAACAGATGTCTTTTCTGGAGTGGATTTAACACTGCTGCTTCCATCACCACCTTCCTCCATTTTTTGCCGATGGATTGGGTGACGTTTCGGCTTCTTCTTGGGGCCCTCCAAGAGAACTTCTGGTACAATTTCATTGCTAGAACAAAATAATGAATCAGTACAAATACCGTATAACCTGTGAATGTGGACATAATTTTTGAACCATCGAAATTCCTATCCTCTGCAATGTCTCAAATGGTTGATAAGTTGGACAAGTACAGTACAATTTTCACATTTGCTATCATGCGCATAGTGTATTCTTGTTTTGTTCTGGAAAAAAAGAGAGAGCTATGCTGAGCTCTGCATACATTTATGAAGCATGTGCCTCTCCTGAGAGTGTGGCTCAGACGCATCAAGCGTAAGGGTGTAGCTTGTGGACATAGGCAAGGATGATCAGGATGCAATGTGCGTTCTGTGTCCGTACGATTCGAGGGGGTAATGGAGTGGAGGAAAGCTGAAACAATCTTGTATGCATTCAAGCCCCTCCAATAAAGTACACAGAACATTCACCCACCACCTTTTGCTACCGACTCATTCCACCTTCCAACTCACTTTTTATTGCACAAGTAGTCGTCAATGGTTGGCATGTTCGCAGCCGTGTGTCTCGTTGGGTCCTCCGGATGGGGTCCGACGTCCTTACCAGCAATCCAAAGGTTGTACCTGTCAGGCTGGAACCTGCGCACGAAGGTGTCCATGGAGATCTTGACAGTGTCTTTGCGGCAATTACACTGAGACGCACGTTTCCCGTACTCCACCCAGCGGGGCATTGCAAAATTTGTAGACTCAGCGCAATTGAACCCATGGTTGAAGCCGGCGTGGTACCCATACGGGAATGTGATCATGATCTCGCCGGACTCCTGCGTGATCTGAATGAAACAAGATGTTACTTACGAACAAAAGTGCACTTTAACACAGGGAAAGTATACGAGGACTGGACATCAAATCGTGTTAACGTTCCGAAAGTATGCACCATGCACTTACCTTGTTGTAGGGAATGGAGTACTGCTTCAGCACTTGCGGTGAGATCAATGTCATCTTGTGCCTGAGAAAAGCATTGCATGCTTGGTACTGGCTTGTGAAGAACCCTGAAGCGAGTCGTTCCAGGCGACGTCCATGCTCAGGAGGTATGGCATACCTGTCAGAAGTATACGGTATTAAATGGTACGAACAAGTGCGACGCCAGTGAAGAATGAGACGAAAGTTCATCCACAGAGAGAGTGCAGAGTAAGTCCGACAACGTCAGATTTCGTAAACGCCAGGTACGACTTGACTCACCAGGTTTTGGGTGCTCCAAAATGCAGGTAATTGATGGAGTAGAGATCCATGTCCTCTGTATGCCAGGCAAAGGTTGTTTTCCACATGCCAAAATACAGGTACGCAGTGTTGACTCCATCGATTGAGATGCCATAATCCTCGTTCACATAGTCCAAGATGGTGCCAAGGTGGTTAATGTTCCACTCTTTCACTGTCGGGTCAGTCAGCGTTCCCGACACGTCCGCACCGTATATTGGGGCCACGTAGGTGATGTTTTTCCAGTACTTCCTCTCCAAGTCTTCGTAGTCGAAGTGCTTCGGAGTGGCGTACCTCTCATTCTGAGCCATCTCTTTGAACTCCCTCACGGTCATGTTACGCTTCTGGACATTCAGCTGCTGGTACACTCCTTGCTTGCCATTTACAACCTGGCATATGGGTGCGGGAATGGATAGGTTCAGCTCCTCGTTGTCATATCCGCTGGATCGAGGACACCATTCAGGCGGAGGGATCACCTGGAGGAGAAAACATGAAGCTGGATCAACTTTTGTCCCTCTAAATATTACAAACTGACTAGTTCCAGGAGAACCTCCTTAGAGGGTCATCTCGTACAAAGTTTCCCGAATCAGCAACAATGTACCTGGTAGCCAAATCTTATCACCGTCAATTCAAAACCACGCAGACGATTGCCTAGAGAGCCGCCACCTCCTGCCAGGATTTTGGCTTATGCTTACAAATATGCTTCTAATGACCCACGGGAAGGATCAATCAAGCAGTTCTGCCATTAGCAAACTAATGCAATCCAAGGCCTCAATATTACAACAAAATTAACTCTCAATCATTACATTTTGTGTGACAGATCTAGTAGCAACAAAAGAAATGATTGTGTGTATCTAATCGCTAAGGATAACTTTTACAGGGAGTGTCACTTTCGGTCCAGTACAAGGTCAATGAGACAGAATTCTAATAAACTAATTACGGAACTCAGGTCCTTTCTCTCCCATGTCCTCCCAACATTGTGTAACTAACATTATCTCCTGCATTTAGCTTCGTGTTTACTGTTAATGAAGATTATTGGTGACAGCACATCCATCAACCCTTGGGAGGCCTAATTTATTTGTTCATATTTCAATAATCCTACTGTCTATGTGCTAATTATTTTCGTTTGGGACATTATATTCAGCGAATTTTTATCGCTGTCATTTTTTCCCATCATTTATACACCCTGTGGGCGTCTAGTTCCGGTGAAGTCCTCGGCCTTGGGTTGGGAGGGTGACGCAATCCAGGAGCTGACATTGCTCATCATCATCCACAGCTGTGCAGAATCATGCGATCCTGATTTGTCACATGTTCCTCGACTGGGGGGGAACAATGCCCTCCTTCAGACCATAGAAGGTATACGTAGGATACACCCTGTACTAATCACAGACTGTCACAATTCACAAGAAAATCAACAGAGATTCATTCTGTGGTCGTTTCTTAAAATTCTCAGGTTTCACTTATTGGTTGTGAGAAGAATTTTACAGACGAAAATTCTCTGGGCACGTGGGAAGTCGCACACTTGATCTGATATCCCCCCCATTCATTTTTTTTTTTTGTCGATACAAAATGGCCCTTTTAACGGGTCCGTCCCCAAGGGTCGTAAACGATGACAGGTGGTCAGATAACAAAACTGCTTGATTGACAGCAGCTGGGGAAGGTCGACATTCCTTCCTTATATCTAGCACAATTTTCTCCAAAAAATGCCTTCGGTCCAGTAGAATTCTGATGTGATTCTGATAATAGCAACATTAAAAAAAAGCAAATGTGACCCAGATGCCTTTTTTAAAAAAAATGTCAAAAATTTGCAGTGCAATTGTTGTTGGTAACAAGCAGCACTTCGAAACCCAATTAATGATGGTTGCGTCATTACCACAAAGTAATCCTGGCAGTGCAAAACCTGAAGTAAAGCGAGAGGTGCGACTACGGCCTTCATGTAAATCGATGTTGGAGCTATTACTGTATGGATCCTTTACAAATGGGGGAGGTGGTGCTTATACTTAACTACAAGGCACAACACTAGCGTGTACACACACCAATTCAAGTACACGACAGGCTTAATTAGTTATACGAAGAAGAAAAAAAGTCGGGCGTCATATCCCATTCAATTAAGTAAAACAAATTAACCGCATGAATCTACGTGAAGGTAAAATCTCAGATTACGTGTAGTAGTACTCACTATATAGAACCTGGTATTTTTCATTTAATTTTCAAAAGCAAATAGCTTGAAATGTTACTGGCAAACCGTTAGGCCATCGCCTAGATTATCTCGATTACACGTACTCTGAAGATACGGACAAGATATTTGTACAAATAATATCAGCTATACTTACACGTTCTTTGCAAAACACGACGTAAGTGTTGGAGACAATTTTCCTCATCTAGAAGAATTTCCTTAAATTAATTTCAATGTAAAAAAAAACCCTCGAAATACAGGTATTACCGGCCATCTGTTAGGCTGATATGAAATACGTTAAAATATACGGAATATCAACCTTGAGAACCTTGCCCAGACGAATTTGCTGAAATCGTCGTACTTCGCGGGAATTAAATAAATCTGGGAATTTTCCGAAGTAACAGGAAAGCCGCAGATAGTGCAAATAATTTATTTCTCGCCAAGTACCACGATTTCAGCAAATTCGTTTGGCACGGTTCTCAAGGTAGATGTTTTAACGTATTCCATAATTAAATCAGCCTAAGAGTCGGCCGGCAGTACTCGAATTTCTGAGTTTCACAGCCATATTTTTGGAAATTAATTTCCAGACTTCTAGACGAGTAAAATGGTTCCAAACACAGTGTTTTTTTCCATGAACATGTAATTATTTGTAAAATATCCTGTCCTTAAGAGTACCCATAAGTGAAAAACTAGGCGATGGCTGGTATAGCTGGGGGGGGGGGGGGGCNGAAGGGGTTAATAATATGCACAGGGTTGCCACAGGCTTCCCATTTTTAATTTCCCTGACTTTTCCCTGACTTTTCCCTGACCTTTTATCAAAATTCCCTGACTTTTCGACATACCCATAGCAAACTCAAAAAACCCATTCCAAAAAAGAACACAGCAAGGGGTGTAAATCAGACGCATTTTTGGGGTTTTTTTTGTTTAATGAAACGCATGCCGGCGCGCAATGATAATCACATGTACAAACAGAGACGGTCCTATCCGCGAACGACGTTAGGTCAGCGATTTTAAACACATTTTCCCTGACCCATTTTCAAATTCACTGACTTTTCACTGATTTCCCTGACCATTTTTTTATTCCCTGACTTTTCAAGGATTTCAAGGATTTCAAGGTCTGTGGCAGCCCTGATGCAGTATTTTGATAGCGGAAACGGAGGCATTGTCTAATCGTCTGATTACAATTAATTAAAGGGCAAATTGCGACGAGCGCAAATGACTCATGTGCATTTCAAACGTTAATTGCAGTGCAATCAATGCAATGTCCGACATATAGTTACAGGCATGCTCACGAGCGAAAAAAATGTGAAGTGGTTAAAAAAAATTAGCCTACCACATATAGAAAAAGACTGGCTCTCTAATGAGATTCCTAAAGTGACCCAAAAAAATGTTCCGAGAATTACCATATAATAAATCCCAAAACAAAGCATGGGAGGGCTATTTTTATCCTCATTATTGATTGTTCCATGTGCGGCTCACTAGTGGTCATGCTCATGCCTCAAGCTGCTTATTAGGCAAGGAAATAACTGCTACAAAATTTATTTTTTAAAATAACCAAAACATTATCTGTATCATATGTGATTACACCGATAAGACTCACTTCCCAGTAAGTAAATAATGCAAGTGTGAGTAACACTAGCATTGCTATGACATCCTGATGCATACTAATATCAGAAACAATGTACGGGTTGCGCAATAAGAATTTGTGTGGCACATACGCATGATTTAATAAACATGTGGCCTGAGGCACATATTGATTCATTTCTCGTTACTGGAAAATATGTGATTGTTCATGCAATAAAATTTGTAATTTACTTTTGCAAAAGTACGGCACTGTAAGCAATATTATTTTCTTCTGCCAAATTGAAAAAAAAAATAGCAATGTTACAAAAGTCTGATCCTTTGAAGAAGAATTACAACAAATTACATTACATGAAGAGCACAGATGACTCAACAGTCAATACGCTTTCAGGAAGGCATTACTGAAATTGGCCCTGTCGCAAGCAAATTTGATCGCTACCTGCAATTTATAGGGCAGTGACATCTAACTCTGCGTTAGACATACAACTTGCTCCTATAAATATAAACCGCCTGGCGTATTTCAAGTAAAGTACACACTAGCAGCATGCCAGATGCGGCCAGTCATCACTCCTCCCCTATTGTTTACATACACGTTAGCATTCAATTGCTATCGGGGCAGGTACGATCCTGCAAAAGTCGGTCAGTACATTCCGGTTCTGAATGCAATTTTCTTACATACACTGAGTACACATTAGCAAATCAGTTAATCAGTACAACCCAAAAATTTTATGCACGTTTCATAAGGTTGAACTTAACATTATTTACAGGTGAATCCATATTACCTGCACGAACTGTACTTTTACATACAACTATAAATGCAATGAGCATTCAACCCGAATGTGTCAGTACGCTATGTACGCCTCCACCTGTACCTGGCATGCATTGTCATATTGTACACACTCACTGCCAAGCGCATTTACACATGTAATGAGCACCCATTATTGCATCGGTTGGCAGTGCTGGTAATGACAGGTTGAACACTCATCGCATTTACGCCATGTACACTGTGCCTGCCTCGCAATGGACTGTACGCACTCATTGCAAGCGCAGGGTGCATCCTGTACGCAGCCCATTGCCAGCACTGCCAACTGATGCGCCTCAAGTGCATTGCAGGTACACAGCTACAGTTGGCAGTCCTGGTAATTGCTGTAATTGTTGCGTAATTCCCCCCCTCCAACCTCTGCCCGGATTACCTTAGCGATGCCCGCCCTCTGCGCCCCCTGCCGCTCCATGTGCTCGATGTACCCAGCAAAGTCCTTGAACTCCTCGTAGGTGGGCCTGAACACCATGATCCTCGGCGTCCTCCCGCTGCCTCCTCCTCCTCCTCCTCCTCCGCCACCATTGTTGCTGCCGTTGCTTCCATCCATCGTGTCCTCCTCACTCGGCCTCTCCCTCCCAACAACAATGGTATCACACCATTTGGTCACCGGACAACACACACAACACACGTCCGCACGTACACACCACCAGTCACCGTTAGTTACCCCAAGATGGCTGCCAGGGGAACTAATAAACACCACACAACAGCAAGGCTCTCTCGAGAGGAGGGGGTGGCTCCCCCGACTGTGGGTGCAGGAGGGTCCAGGCGCCGCGGTTGAAGGGGCGAGGCAGGGCCGCCCCTAGGCCTAACTTGGCCCTCCGCTTCCTACACGCAAACTCCCAACTGCTGCACGCTCTGGCAACACCGCCTCCCCTCCCTCCCTGCACACCCCACCCCTTCTTGTTTATAGCACAGCGTTGCCACATCCACCACGCGTCGACGGGCACCGCGCACTAGTTTCAATCCGGCAACACCGGTAGATGCGGACGTGATTGGCCGGTTGAAGCATAGCCGCTGGTGGGGAACGCGCTTATCAGCTATCCCTCGCTGCTTATTCCGAGAACCGGCTTTATATTGGGCTGGCCACACGGGGGCCGCCCCTGGTGTCTATCTACCAGAGGCCCACCCCTTCAGACACCCCACCCCCACTCGACGTTGCCTTATACTTTGGAGGCACCCCGCCCAAACGGCATCCTTTCTTCCTTTTTTTTTTGAGGGGGGAGTTGGCCCACCCCCCTCCCCCCCTCTCTTGGTCCTTTTAAATCCGGCCTTCACTTTTAGGGGGGGTGGCCTCCTCCCACCCAGACGCTTCCCACCCACAAAACCGGTTCCAGAGCATCATACACACGTGCATTGAATCGAAAGGAGGGGGGATGCGACCTGATTAATTTTTCCTTACTAATCATTTCCTGGACGAGACCCATCTCCACCTGTACCGTACGACAACAACAACAACAACAACAACAACAAAAATTATACACATTTCTTCACGGCATTAGTTTCCATATCTAGAGGGGTAGCCATCAGTGATGTAATAATGATAATAAATTATTATTATTATTATTTGCCCATTTTTCCTAATATTGATGAGAAAGTCAGACTTTTCCAGCCATTCAGAGCTGCCTATTATTACTACTACTATTATTATTAGTATTAAATTATTATTAAATTTGGCTAATTTTTTTGCCAATTTTCCCTAATACTGTATTTATGAGAAAGTCAGACTTTTCTAGCCATTAAAAGCTGCCGCCTATTATTATTATTATTATTATTATTATTATTATTATTATTATTATTATTATTATTGATGGTGATATTATCACCATCAACAATAATAATACAAAACAACAACAACAACATCACGACATTTCCCTATGAGGGGTAGTCAGCGCTGAAG
>JYFJ02002383.1:0-57926 GCA_000934665.2 Catajapyx aquilonaris
AATAGAAAGGCATTGCCTGGAACATGCCTCCAGCGTGTCCAGATTATTTTCGACCCGGAGTGGATTGAACTGGTTTTGCTGGCAAGCTCCTCATATTAGCATTTGTCTCGTGGTGCGGCAGGTGTTTCTGTCGTTCCACGAGACATTTATTTCCATAATATTATTACAGTACTTCCTGAATACCCATCTATGGCAATAGGTCCATTACATGACATGAAACGAATATATCTACTGTAAAAGCATGAATGATTATAAATTTATCATATTATTTATCCCATAGCTTTTCGCATCATGCAAATCTTTAAAATGAAAGTGGTGTCGTATCGATAGTTGTGCAGAACTTTTGTGCAATCATTTTGAATCGCCTAAATATATATCAGAGGACTGTTGCATTGACCGTACAGTTATTACGTTACTCATTACATGCACCTATAATCACGGCAATTTTGCATGGGTTAATTCCTTATGCTACATTTTTCAGGTTGCAGTGCAATCTTTACAGTAAGGCTGAAGCCGCATGTAAAAACCATGTATCTCTGATTTTGCCATTTTGAGATATTGCGCTTCAAAGTTTAGTGATCTGCCATTTCCTTAGGCATACGCCATACCTGACAAATTTTTTTTTACTAAATGTACCATATCAGTAGGACTCTTTGAACATATAACATGTAATATCATTCACCTAGTTAAATTCACATTAAATGAAATCAAGTTACATGGTTACATTGGCACAAGTAAAAACCACGCAACTATATATAGTACAGACTTTAATTGAAACTGTGATATTTTGTTAAAACTATGTAACTCTACTTACATATTACTTATACACCCATGACATAGTCTCAGAACCATGTAACTGTACGTACTTATTCATAATGAACCCTTCAGACTTGGCAAGAACCTTGTAATTATTTGTAATCGTAATCGTGCCATCTTCATACGAAGGTAGGCGGCCAATAAATAAAACACTATTCGTGTTTATTTATTGACTGAACTAGGGAAAATAATGTGGTGGTTTCCCGTTATTTTACATAGTTATTAATTATTAGTACATACCGGTATGTTGCTGCAGCTGAATTATGGTAAGAGAAAGAGAGAGAGAGAACCGTGTTTATTCAGAATAACAGCAAAACATACCATCAATTCTGCATAAATGACGTTGATTTCCTGTATTTCGTACAATATAAATATTAGCCACTACGTAAGTATGTTACACACAATCATACAGTGTACCGTCCTGGAATCAATAAATGTGGTTACTGGATTTATAGAAAGTAATAAATTCACTGGCTCCATGGGACTTTCTGTCGACCGTGTGTGTACATACTGGGAAAGATGAAGAATTATGTTAATGTGTCATTTGGAGCATCACCGACATGTACTTCTAAGTCCGTGACTTCTTCATCTACTTGAAGATTCTCAAAAAAAAGTCGCCGGCTTCACATACATGGTTTTTCCTAGAGGAAGTGACTGTTCCAATATTTGTATCTCTCTTTACAGGGGTTTTACTTGACGTGACGTTTCAATATTATGAGTTACATGGTTTTTCCTGTTCAGTATCTTCGTGAAAAATGACGTCAGAGACACGTGGTTTGTACCATGGGATAGTTCTTGACATGAGCAATCCAATGAAGGCATGCAAGTAAAAACCACGTATTTTGAGTTACATGGTTTTTACATGCGGCTCCAGAAGGGCTCTTTCACTGGTTTAGCACATGTAAACTGTATGGCGCAAATTGAATTGTCTGAAAATGTCATGACAAGTATAGTAAACAGCAGAGCAACACATATTCAAATTTGAAACCTGTCTCTGAAGAGTCCCACTGCGATCCGCTGTGATCGCTACCGTCGACCACGCTGTTGCCACGCCTTCATCCAGAAACCGTTACAGCCTGTTACGTCACAGCGTCTAGTCTGGCCTCTGTACAAACGACGGTGTGAGAAATATTGTGAAACTGCCCGCGGCGAGTAGGTACAGCGACGATGCCCCCCGAAGACGACTTTAACTCGTGGCAGATGGACAACACCACCTTCTTCGTCGGACAGCCCCACCCCCCAGACACCACCAAGGCCAGCCCGGGAGAGTACAACGATCAAAGTCCGCCATGTTTGGCCGATCGTACCGGTGGATCGGAGGCCAGCTGCAGTCAGGACTCCGCTAGCAGCAGCGGCAGCGATCGCGACCAGCAACCTTCTGACACCGACAACAGCAGCAGCAGGAACGGCAGCACTTGGACACAGGACAACACCTATGGACACCAGGGTCCAATAGGGCCCGTACTGTACGTGGCCTCCATCCCATTCAGCTACACAGACAGGGACCTGTTCTGCATCTGCCACCCTTTCGGTGAGATCGTGCAGGCCAAAGTGATCACAACCGGTACCGGCGCGTCCAAGGGGTACGGATTCGTCACCTTCCGAAGGGCGGAGGACGCCAACAGGTGCAGGCTGACCCTCGCAGGGGCATGGTGCGGACCTCGGAAGCTTCGTGTGAAGTTCGCCTCGAGAGTAAGTATATGCTGTTTTATTAGCCTCATGACGAGGCTGCTGCATGCTGGCTGCATGCTAGTGCTTGTCCATAACTTTGAAGCAACTAGTGGTATTGCAAGATGTGGACATAACCGGCAACATAACTTTGGAGATATGCGAACATTTAGGTGTGTGGTATTTCTTGCAGTCTTTACGTGTCACATGAACTGACATATGTGCACATTGGTTTCTTTAACAGAACCAGAATTTGGGACTTTCAATCAACCAGGGACTATCATCCCAACAGGGAGAGGTGCAATCACCACCCAGCAATACACTACTGATTCCACCACTACCAGAAAGTGCACCATTGATGGATCTTCCATCACATTTTCTACTACCACTGAATCACCCACCACCTTTGCGACCAGTGATTCCTCATGTTCCCCCTGGAAGATTCTCACTTGTGCCACCAATTCCGGATCTTTCACCCACCAACATCGCTGGCCAAGTCCATGCTCAAGCCACGGCTCCTGGCGCAAATGTGCCAACTACTTCTGCCACGCCCGACTCCGGTGTTCCACCCCAAGGATTCATCATGGTAAAGAGATGTTTGAGATTTTCAATTTTCATATAAGCATGCTGGCTTGCACTCAGATTCTGACAGCCCTTTAGGAGCTTGTTACTAATACTGTACAATTCTTTGGGCGTTATTTTCAGGTGCCAGCACCTGTATTCAGCATGCTGTACCAAGTGTACAGTGAGGTGCTGAGTAGGCAGGCAACGGAGTTCAGGCTCATTGCTGATGAGCTCGCTCGTCGTGGCGCCAGACGTCGGTTTCAGCCTTATTAAAACAGATAGGGTTCTGTAATGACGTATGAAGAAGAAAATAAAGAAAGCGCCAGAAAAGCACAGATTGCTTTTTTTTGTTTAGTGTATTGTACGGTAGAAAAATGCAGCAGGTTATTGCTTAATCCTCAGAGGCGGCCGGCAAGAAGACATATCGGCGGCGCGGCGGGTATAGATGTGCGAGAAAGCAGGTACGCCGATATGTCAGCATCAGCCCACGGACACTACCCCTACGTTCTGGGCTTATCACCTGCCGAGGGGTTTTGCAGTGGGTGCTCACTTGAGAGCGCCATGAGACATTTCCCAGAGCATTTATGTGGCGACCCTACCGGACTAGGCTGAACTTTACAGGTACGAAAGGGGAGGCGGCCATGTTGGGCCAGCATGTACTGTACAGAAAGGTTCAATTTCCTGATCTCCGTCTACCAGACGTACCGAAAGAAGTGTTTGATTCGATTGTCACAATTGAATCCTTGAATGTAACAACCAAAGCGACTCTTCTTACCCTCCTGAATTTGGATTTTTTAAAATTATTTTTTAATTCGGCTTGGCCTATAGTGCTGAGAAAACATCACCTCCGCTGCTAATTTCCACGTTAGCAGGGTGAAAATACAGCCAAAAGTCGATGTTTTAAAGCCACAACACCTGCGTCCGGTCGCGAGTCGCTCGTCCCAGCTGCCCGCGGTCGCGGTCGCCTTTCACCGCGTCTGTAGCTCCCTCCCGTGCCACGAAGGAGAAGGGTCATCTCGCACACTTTGAAGTCGAAGGCGATTATAATAATCGAGAGCCAGGACAGGGGGCATATACTACATAAGAGGCGCAACCTTTCGATTCGCGCGTCTCTCTGTTTGGAGCCAAGGCTGGCAGCCATTTTGAAACGGGGCCAGCGAGGTGTAAATAGGGTGCAGGCAGGCCGTAAATGTCCGCCATCTTTGATGGTTTTGGCGGCGGCCATGGCACTTCACGGCAAGAACACACGCGAAATTGAATATTTTATGCCGTACTTACGAAATTAATACGTAGAAAAGTGCATTAAAGAAGCTCATACGGCAAAAATATTCAAATTCGCACGTGTGGCAAACAAATGGTGTCAAGATGTCAACTGAGGTCGCTTACTGATATGAACGGTCACACCTACTCTGTGGGCCTCCATTATGACTGTCTTCTCTGCGTGGTAAGTATACAAGCAGTGTGTCTTTCATTTTATAGTCTTATCATCATTTTTAAACCTGACACGAACAATGATATTAAAAGTTAGCTCGTTCTATGAGTGATTTCTCAGTGAGGTATTGGTGGTACATACAGTTTATTATTATTATTATTATTATTATTATTATTATTATTATTATTATTATTATTATTATTATTATTATTATTATTATGTTCATATGTTGGGTTAGCTTGCATCTCCCTTCATCGCTGACTACCCCTCATAGGGAAATGTCGTGATGTTGTTGTTGTTGTTGTTGTTATTATTGTTGTTGTTGTTGTTATTTATTTATTTATTTATTATTCATAGAGTATTGTACGATGTTGTTCAAATGAAAACCAGAAATTGCAATAATTTTGAAACTCGCCATTGGGGATTTGGGGATGGCGCTCGAAAGGCACAGTTGTGGACTCCTGCGTGGTGCTAATGTTCAGGGAGTTTGTCGATAGGTGGAGAGTAAGTTCACGGCATACCTGGCTGTGATAAAGCACCTCCAATTTCGTCCCGCCAGCAAGCCCGCCAGCCAAATAGCCAATTATGCAATAATAAAAAAATTATGAACAACCGTGTACATAATAATATTATAAAATTGGTTCGTGGTAAGAGAAGAGCGGTGCTTCAACTTCAAGTTTCGATAAGAATTATTGCATTGCTGCAGTTTGGGATTTTATTGTAAAGTTACATCATCCAATACTACATCTCATATTTCATAACACTATAAAGTCAGGTCAGGTCTAACATGGCTTCGTTCTGGTTACTGTATGTTTTTCTGCATTTACTAGAGAACATTGCGTGATGTCTATGAATACAATATACTGTATCAAGAAGGTTGGGGGAATGGCGTTTGATAAAAATTAGTTGTTGTACAGTAGAACAGATGTCATAGCGCTTCTTAATTGCGAATCAATCTTCGATGCGCCCAACAAAGCTGGCCAGCTTCTTCGCATAATCTGAAAGTGGATAATATTATAATATTACCACATTGCAAAAATAATAATACCATTTGGCCACAAATTTTTGTATAGAAATTTTTACACCAAATTTAGCATAGCGACATGACGGCACAGATCTTTAGCTATTACCTCACAAAAACATGATGCTAACCGAAGCAATTTGATAATTTAATACCACTCGTGGTACCAGATTTTATAATCCAATGTCGACTGCTCTCGAGTGATGTGTGAAGCTCAACCGAACTTGGTCAGATTTTATGACATAGTAATATTTTGTACTGTATAGGGCATAGGCCTACATGTATCCTCAACCCTCACCTGAGAAAACGATGTTGCCGTCCACATCAATATCAGCATGGCTTATCATCGCTTCAGCCTCTTCATCTGCCATTTTTTCGCCAGTTTGAGTCAGTAAATGCCTTAGTTCATGCACACTGATGCGCCCACTTTGCCGCTTGTCAAATGTCCTGAAAGCCCGGACGACATCATTCTCACTAATTTTCTTCAGGTCTAGAGCCTTGACAATCGCTGCCAGGTACTTTTGCCAGTTAACATCGTCCTTGCCTAACCGATGAAGCGAATGTTTAAATCAAAGCCATCGCAAACCATGTAGAGATTCACTCACCACTTAGATTTATCTCGCGGACAATATCTTGGATGTCCATATTGCTTGGGGTCAGGTCTTTAAAAGAACGGATGGCTAATCCCAACTCCTGTACCTTTATGATGTCTTTTCCATCCCTGTCTAGCCACGAAAAGATTTGCTTCAGGGTCTTTAAATCTTTTGGGGAGAACACTTCCTGTAATGTTGATGAAGCAGCTTAGATAACGGCTATGAGGAGATCACATCGTGGCATATATGAACCATGACTTACCGTCTCCTCTATGCTCATGTTCCTGCTTGTCTGACTACACTAACCTTGTGAGTAAAAGAAGAAAAAACCCTACGAATCCCCACTAAAAATACGCGGTTTCAGGTTGTAAACTGTTCTAGTAAAATGGTTTGGTTTCCATAACTCCCTGGTGCAGCATTGTTGAACTGATTGCGATTAGGCCAGTTCAGTTGTGACAACAATTGCGATACATTCAGGTATTTTGATAATTGAAGGGTGCAGTGCAAGAGGGACATGAGTCAGGTGTCTAGACACCTGACTCATGCCCCTCTTGCACTGCACCCTTCAATTATGAACCCACGTTGGAGAAAGAGGTGGGTCTAAAGATGACTATTAGTGACGCAGGGGCAACGGAGAAGGTTGGCACAAAGACAATTCAGCGAAAAATCATCCTGGTTGGAAGTTAGCCTCATCCAGCAATGTAGGCAACTTCATTCCTGTCACGCGCGCAGTATAACTCACAGGCGCTACAAACAATTTGGCTGTCCGTGAACCCCAAGGAGTCAATTGGACGGTTTTATGCAATAAGGAACCAACCCTCACTTTTTCAAAATTTCCATATTGTGCATTGCTGACCAGCTAAATTCCGGTATCCACAAACAAGATTTCTCGCATACGTTGACTCGTTGAGCCAACTGCGCATGCCCGGATTCGAGGAATGAGGAAAAGTTGAAAATTTTCAACTTTAATCCCCTTTTCGAGGGACCAGAGAGTCCGTCTCGACGTACAAGATTTCTCGCGTAAAGGCATGTTTACACCATCACGAAGTGAGTCAAATTCCAGCGACCAGGGTGCTTTGGGAACGATAACGGGCCCCACCAGAGATATTGTCGGAACGAATCCCCTGACAACATTAGGAGATTACTGCCTGGTTGCACCAACAAAATTACCGGTCCGATAGCTCCTAATGGACAGATAGGTAGACCTTTTAACATGTGCCATCGGTCCGTTAGGAGCTATCGGACCGGTAATTTTGTTGGTGCAACCTGGCATACGAGAAACTCGCACGTTGATACTGGCCTCAAGTGTCCTGCAATAAAGAACCAAACCTGCCCTGCATGATACTGCCCTGTAGAGGAGCACGAACCAAGCCACACCACTGTGGTTGACTATAACGCGTACTGCAACAAGGAACCAACCAACACACATTCAACATACCGGTAGTATGGGCTTGGTTCCTTTTTGCAGATCATAGACCGTTTGACCTTTATGAACATAATCGTAGAAACATACGTCAATACAGGATATTATGGCATACCGTACTGTATGGTGTTTACAATACCATTGACATGGTAAGTAATATGACTTCCAGACATGTTACACTAAACAAATGAGAACCAACCCTCATAATTTATAGGGGTTTACGAGAGAACCAATCCTCATTTCGGGGGTTTACCGTTACCTACTAGAATGGTCTGATATTTCTCAAACACCTTCATTTAAGTTGTAATGATACCTATGTTCTACACTGAGGCCTTTATAAATATTTTAATCCCCCTTTTTTAAAAGACAGGTTAAACTTAACTGTACTTTCTGGACAATCATACTTAGAGCTCTGTTGGTTGGTTCCTTGTTGCATAACACCGTCCAATTTAGACTGGTGTTATAGGATCTGAACAGCTAATAATTTATGTTCTTCCTGATTTTACATGAGGTAGGTGCTACATACTGATTTTATATAGGGGGTTTCATGAGCATGAGACATGATTTGCAGAATATTTATCAATTACATTTTGGCCAAAATTGATTCAGGCATTGCATAATATTGTTCTCGACGCGTGCATACTTTTCCTCGGGAGAAAATTCACATACACCTAAAAATTTGTTTGAACCTAAAAACAGCACTCCCATGAAAGATAAGCCTGCCTAGTAGGACTATCTCAAAATAATTTCACTCTGAGCTTCAGGCAATAAGTTCTTCAAAACAATGTGGCAGTTACCCAACAGTTCAACTCCTTGATGAGAAGAAACAAGTGGAAAATAACGTTTCATTCACTTATATTTTCCTTGAGCCACATTCTCTAAGAGTGGGAAAACCCGACTTGACTTGACCACCAGTCTTTTCTTGGACAGCCTATAGTCCAACGCACTAAATGAATCACACAGTTGAATACAACAAGCTGCAATCCAGTGCACGTGTATTTCTTTAAAGTATGTCAAGAGCAAGTATAAAAATATTTATATACAAAAGGTGACACAGTGTAAAACAAGAGTTAGCGGCAGTAAGTGATCATGATCCTAGGTGGTCTCACACACTTACTCAATAAGAATAACAAACTCATCCATACATAAATGCATGATAATAATGAACAGGAGTACATAACAAAACAACATATGGTATCTCAAGGGACATTCTCATGCCATATGACAGTATAAACTTTAAATAAATGCTATCCCAGAGTCCTCAGTTACCTGAGTATCTGAATTATCCAGATGCTTTTACTAGCATCAAGAGCTAATATTAGCTCTTGCTAGCATTTATTTCAAATCCCATTGGCATCTCCATCCATCCAATAAGATCCACCTTGCATTTAGGAGCTGCTATAAATGTTATTTCATTTCATGACAAATTATTACATTAAGGTGTACTTCCCTCATATTTAGACAACTATGTGTTACAGACATTTACAAGTACAAAAAATATATGATAATTATGGCGCATGTTTAAGCGTATGCAAAAATCCTTGAAGCTGGGGACAGTGAACTCCTTCGACAATAGTCATTCTTAATTCTTCCATCACCTCCTTCAATACTTGGTTGGGTCTTCTCAAATCTCTCCCTAATCAGTGAAAACTTTCTCCTTGGTTTTTTTCTAGATTCAGCCTTTGTTTCTGGTCCCAATTCATTCAGCCTTGCAAGGAAACTCACTTCTGAGTAAGTGAGTTGCGGCAAATTGCCTTCACTTCCCTCTTCCTTCTCTTCATACTCATCATCCTCATCTTCATTGATGGTAGCAAATAGGCTAGGGCAACTCTGGGTCCTGGATAGAATATGCTGCACATCATCTGTGGGATCCATGGGATCATACAGATTGCTAAGAGATCCATTTTGTATTTCTTCTATCGTTGCCACAAGAGTACTGCTAGATGACATGGCAGGTAAGGGTCGAGCCGCACATTTAAAAGGAGCCCAGTGAAATTTTGATGAACCTAGGGGAAGAAAAAAAGTCAAAGATTCAATATTAACCTGCAATTCCTGGAAACTCATTTTCATGCCCAAAACACATGACCTAATTTTCAGAATATCTCAATCCACTACAGATATTCATATCTTCACACTTTTAACCCTCATATCTCAAAATCATGCCAATGTCATTGTGTTTTTTTTTGCAGTGCAGGTCTTCACATGCAGCCATACTGCACATATTTCTCAGGTGCAAATATAACAACACACAGCAAAAACGTAGCAAAAGTTTGCTCCTACTATTGACTGGGCATTTGCTCAATACCAGAATTTGTAAATTCTGCTATACAGGGCTGATGAAGTAATTGTGTTAGGATATAAAAAACCACAACACTGAATAGGTAATGGAGCACTTGGATACTTTGATTGAATACTTGAATACACTGCTGGATAACACAGACCATTTCTAGAAGCAGGATATAGTGAAGAACTCTTTACTTACTGGTGCTAGTCGTGCAGACTGACCCCTCCGTTTCTTCTTGAATGGGATCCAAAATATGCCCAAACACCTGTGGGAATAATACTGCTGGATTCACAGCCCCAACTTCTGCATAATCACTGCTTGAAGTATCCCCTGCTTCTGAGGCCCTTGAGGAAGTGCTAGTAACGGTTCCTTCCTCCCCTGCCCTCCTCATACCAACTTCTCTGTACACAGATCCATCATGTGCACCATCTTGAATGTCGCTGTAGGTGTCCCATGAGCGGATCCCACCAAGTCGGTGGATATTGACAGCACAAATGTTCTCATAGTCATGAGTGGACAAAGCCTCAGTGGTGCTTACATCGTCCTCAACACTAGCATCATCAATTAATTGGAGTTTCAGTCCGACTATTTCACGACCGAGCTCTTCCTCCCTGGCTTCTAAAGCAGACAAAAAGTTAGATATGGTCACTGGCTCTAGTTTGGGCTCCTCTTCACTCGAGTCAAATTTTGTGGGTGACGTTTGCCCTGATATGGTTCCATCACATGGGGAGTCAGGCAAGATGGACACACCACTACCACAGTCAGATCTGAAAAATCATGGTGTAGACCAAGTTTCAATCCCAGAAGTGAGTGAAATCATGCGCACAAGTGAGAATTTTTGCTCCACTGACCTCTGTGGAGAGCCCTTCCTTGACTCTGCCTGGGGACAAACATATTTGAAAGACCTGAGGGAAGCACTGGAAGGCTTCCGAACAACACTACTTCCAGTGAGTGAAGGAAGAGGGGTTGTGTTTAAGTCTTGCACAATGGCCACCTGTGACTGTCCATGAGACAACCCTGACCCACATTCTTCACCTTCTTCGCTCCCTCCTCTTTCTTTGTCCCACCAGCATTTAGCACCAATTGGGCCACTTGGATGAAAAAATCGGTAGTACAGCAACATGCAGCATAGGCCTGTGAGGTACAATATTATTGCATTAAATTAGGAAGCAATCTGCAACTAGGAATTTGGTATAATATGAGAGCCTCTGAAAATTAGAAATCATTATTGGAATGCAATATTTTGCAAATTCTCATGAGATATGCCATTTCTTCACCCAACTCAACTCTCACACTACAAAGATAATGTGCAACACACAATGTAACCCAGATTTTGTAAAGCACAGAGTAGATCATGATAGTATCGATGGTTTGCCAATCATGGTAATTTACCCAATCCTTCCAAAGATATTAATATCTATACTAGTGTTGTCAATATACAGGGTGGACCAACTTCAAGTGTCGTTTTATAACGGCGATTAATAGCAGTAATTTTGTGATGACGTAGCAGCGACGTGTAAAATGTCCCACTTCGGCGCCATCGAAAACATTAGCTGCCAATAGCAGAACACATGTAATGAACCCTGCTGCTGGGTTGACCTGGAAAAAAGGAGGTGCACACATGACCTGCCATGCACCTGGGTGAAATGGGTGACGCCCAACACACCAGATGGGCCTGTAATGCAAGGGGGAAGCCTGCAAACGAAACAGCTAATATTTTCGATGGCGCTGAAGTGGGCAATTTTACACGTCGCTGCTACGTCAATCGTAAAGCGCTTCTATTAATAGCCGTTATAAAACGACACTTGAAGTTGGTCCACCCTGTAATTTCACATCTACACTGTAAGTTCACTCTTTCCAAAGAGAGTATTCCTCCCCATTATGCCCACATCTCACCTACTCTATTATATGCATGATTGAATGTTAATGCACTGTTCAACTTACCTAAAATAGCCCCTCCTATCACCAGGAACCCTCCAAAGTCAGCCAGAATAGGCTGATGTTCACTTTTCGCTCCTTTCAGCAAGTGGTACACTGACCTTATTCCATTAGAAGTCACATTTCTTGACTCAAGAGAATAAATCTGTTCCACCTGCAAACAAATGAATATATCACAATTTAACCAACAATGCTGTTATAAAAATTTTACCTCTGCAGACCATCCCTTCCTGCTGAGGACATACATGATCCAAATTGCTATGTTCTGTGTAAGTGTAACTACATAAAAGGCACAAGCTCTACAGAAGGAACGCCCTTCCTTCAAATTAAAAAAGCTGAAGCAGTAGACCACTCCTACTACACAATCATAAGCCCTCTCCTCCCACACTGAGGGGCAGAAGTCAGTCTTCTGTCGTACTACCCAAACCGTCATTGCAGCCCAATGCACAGCTGAAAAACAATGAGTATAAGAGCACTTAGAAGTATGGGATACTAAAACTAGATAAATTTTGATAACAAATGCCAATTAACAAAAGGCCGATTCTTGTGTCATAGGTTACATATCAAGTGGACAGCCAGCCCAAGTTCTCATTATAACCTGTCTGAGTATTAGTAAGGATTATTCTTACCTAAGAAGACGAAAATCCAACCCTTAAAAAGTGCAGCAAAAATCAACAAGGCAGTGAGCCTGGATGCCACCATTCCCAGCCTCCACACTGTTTGTAAAAAAAGTCCAGGCATGGAGAGTCGCTGCTTCTCAGGAGTAGCAGTTCTCAAGGCACGGGTGTATGCTGCAATCCCCCATGATAACGACACCAGAGATGCCACTGCACTCACACCTGGAACATAGAAAGAAAATGTAACACAACAATGTGCATAGTGTAACACTACTTGTGAACATTAGCAATAAATTCCTGGTTCTCTTGCAACGCAAAAAATTGAGTAGAGATTCACAACACTAATGCCAAGACAGAAACACAAAATCATAGTTGTTGTATTCACAATTTTTATCAAGACGACATCAGAAAATGTAAGTTGCACAGTGGGGCAGCCTGCAGCACTGTTCCTTAACAGGCTGTTTCGAGGTCAGAAAAATAAAATAACACGTTACCTGTGGCTATCAATGAGTGCATAATTCATACGTTGTCACCTTATACCAATGCCACATTTCCTACAAATAGTCGAGGACTTCCAATTATATTCCTACTAGAAATGCAGGACAGCCAAACTTGATACAGGACATCCCTGGTCCACTGCTGACATCTTATCACTTTTGAGCCATAACAAGCCCCCCCCCCCNCCCCCCCCCCAATTCACTTTGCTCAGTATCTCTTTCCCTAATTAGGAGGCCCTTTATCTTCCTACCATGTGCCCCCAAACTTCCTGCTGAGCATGCCTTTGAGTTCCACCCTATTACTTATTCATTATGTGGGCTCGAGGTAACCAAGAGCAACATAACTGGCCAATAGGGGGTAGTCTCTTTTAGGATCCTGTGGAGAGGTAGTAAGCTGCTGTGTCCCAACTATGTAGCCTTCAAATGGGTCTTTGAGGTATGTAGGCTTTCTACCAAGTTCACACATTATTGATTACTCAATTGTGCACAGCTTTGTTTATCAAACTGTCAATATTTCATTCCAGCTCAAGGTAGAGCCAAGGGCCAAATATAAAACATGACGCAAAAGTCATGCAAAAGTTCCGTGGTGATTCCGTTTGCACAATGCAGGCGATATTTTCCACTGCTAGTGTGCTGGACACTCATATTCTTTATTGGTTTCGGATTTTACCGATCGCCAACTGGGCCGGCGTTTCGTTATGGATTTCGTAAGTACGCTACATGCCAATTTGTAATTTTACACTAGTTTTTTTCATGTGTCTCAGAGTAGTTTCTATATCTGGCAGTGCTGGCGAACTCGACTTCCAAGAACATGGTCACAAAACCGTCAAAAAGTGCCGAATTACGGAGACGCAATCAAAGGGACTTTTACCCTCGCCTTAACTGGGTAAGATTAAGATCCATTTGAGTTAACCAGGTAAACTCGTGTAAAATGGCTGATCCTATGTTTTTTTAATAGTGTCTGAGTAAATATTTCTCGCGAATTTTTGTCGTGGAACAAAGGACAACACAAAACAGGTTTTAATATATGCTAAGTACTTTTAAAAATGGTACCAATGTAGCAAACTAGCCCAGGCAGGCTATAAAAAGGACGTCCAATAGTCTTATATCGATTTATATTGGCGCAGCTTATAAGCCTACTTCATGCTTCAGGTACATCGGCCTCCTGAATAATTTCATATACGCACGGGCAGCTAGCAGATCAATTCACCGACGTGAAATGCAGTTACAGTAGTTGGCTCACATACTTTTAAAGGATAAGCCGAGTTTCATAACAGTTACTGCCACATACCAGTACTTTATATGCAATCAAGTATCGGCTACTATGCATCATTGGGGCCACCGGAGTTTTTTTTTTTTTTTTTTGCCTTTACATGCGGCCATGAAAATCCGAAACCTGTTCCTTTTCCCGAATCAGTTAACAACTCGGGTGATTTAAAACTTAAAGTGGTTTATATTTTACCTCGATCCTTAACATCAGCAAATGTTCTTATTCACTGTCAGTATAGGAGTCCTTCAATCAGGCTTTCTTGTGTTATGTTACTTGATTTTTTTTAAATGCACCCGTATTTGTGCAATTTGGGTGCCAGTTGAAGTGACATGTTTACATTTTTGAGATGAATAGTAACACCAGTAAAAGTGGATTACACCAGCAGGAATAGATCAATGACGACCGTACTCTATTTTCGAAAAAAAAAAAACTGTCGATTTCTACGCGCCTTTAGTATTTCATAAAATTATTCTGCTAACGTTTGCTCGGAAGGGCGCGAATACTCCCTTTGACCATGTAATTTTATTTGAAACCTCACCTTATCAATGTATAAAAACAATCCCTCAAAAAAACTTATCAGTGCCATTGCTAACACCCTGCTTTTCTGACAGACGGAATTAGAGTTGGAACAACAAAAGAGACAACGACGTCTACATGAAATGTGCGCAATGTACCGAAACGGAAGCAGGATACCAGCCAAGTTTGCACGTGGGCCACTTAATCCAGATTACCGCCATTTAGTCATTGACAGGTACGAGAAAAAATCCGCCAACCATTCACCTTTCCCTCATAATTCTCACATATCACGATTCGTTGAACAATGCAGGTGCCATAAAATCGCATGGTGTCCGGTGTTCAAAGCGGCTTCATCGTCGTGGATGATCAACTTCATTTCTCTGGGAAGAGCCATGGTTCACGAAGGCTCTCTGTCCACCAAGGCCACGTGGTATGAAAAGCATGTCAACATGATGGTACTGGAGGCAGCGCTCAAACTCAAAAAGAAGATCACTCTGGCAGCTCAAGTTCGGCGATATTTTCCGGCTCTCCCATCCATGACAGGAATGAAGGTTATTCACCTAGCTGTAGATATGGCTTGACGTGTATGTAATGTCACGTTCAATTATCATAATTAACATCCTTATAAATCTTTCAAGTTGCTGATGAACTACACATCTTTCTTCATTGTTCGGCACCCGTTCGAGCGTCTGCTCTCGGCCTACAGGGACAAACTGGAGAACCGAGAAACTAAAGAGTACTACTACCGCAAGTATGGCAAGCGAATGGTCCAGATCTTCCGAAACAAGACCAAGCACGAAGTTACTACAAATTCTAGCATAGAAGAAAGTACTCCCAGACCAGAGCCAACCTTTCTAGAATACATCCAGTACATCCTCGTCACCGGAGACATGGATGAGCACTGGAGACCATATTTTGCTCACTGTTCACCGTGCCAGATCAACTATCGAGTTGTGATGAAGTTCGAGACTCTTCACCAAGACCAGTGGTACCTGATCAAAAAACTGAACTTGGCACATATCATACATCCTAGGTGGAGGAATGCCAATTCGGCAGGTCTCACTTCCAGGATGGTCTCCAAGTATTACTACTCTCAGATTCCCAGATCACACCTGGAAAGCTTGTACAGACTCTACCAGGTAGATTTTGACATTTTCGACTATGACCCTACTGAATATATTCAGATGGGTTACATTCCTTGAGAGTAAAAGGTTTATCGAGTCCAATAGTAAATGACATTCCTGATATATATACGAGTATATCAGGCAGAAAGCAATAAAAAGTGACTGAAGACTATACTCTCTTGCGTGACTATGGTAAATTATTTTGGGTTTTAATTCTAGCGATAAGAAACGTACAAGTTCTGCACAAGTCCTGAAATAATCACGTTTACGGTATTAATATCGCGATTTAGATGGCCTAAATCGCGAAATGATGCCCGGTAAAATTAAGAAAAACTTGCTAATGATGTTGTGAATGTCCGAAGATATGCCCTTGCGTTCATGAAACTACGTATAGGCTACTGTACTGTACACTGCAGTAGACTACTACATCGAAGACAAAACCTACACGTATTGCCCGTCGCATCGAGTTGCCGTAACATGCAAGCCACTAATGATTTTCTGCAGCTTTGTTTCTAAAACGCATGTGATTGTTCTGAGCGTGTCGCATAAGGAACGCATGTGGATAATAATTATATGAAGAACGGCCTATGTCTATCAAGATCTGTGTGCCAAATCAGTTTACAGTAAAGCCTCGATATAACGCTCCCGAATATAACGCTTTCCCGCTTATAACGCTACTTTTGGGCGGTCCCTTGAAAGCGTTATATCGAGGTTTTACTGTATTTGCTCGGCTTATAAATAATCTAAAGGCGTTTCTGGCAGAACTACCCTTGGGACAATATCACAATCTGATGATGTTTTGATCCGTAATTCTGCAGAAATGCAATTTTTTTCCAGTGATAACAACATTCCGCCGTGAATTACTGTATTATAATCAGATTAACTCCTTGACGAGTTACATGTCCCCTTTGTCGACCAATAAAGAAATCTTAATAATTTATACACAGTAGCTTGAAGTACCTCCAATGACTCGGAATTGACGCAACTTGTAAATGGTCAGAAAGCCATTTATCAAAAACTTCCGACAATAACCTGTCGGATAAATATAAGCAGTACTTGATGCACGCGAAACTAGCTGCTGCATATAAAATACAGGCAACTGTCCATATCTAATCTGCGTGAGCTTTGCCATCATATTACACCTCAAATATTAATACCGCGCCATTCGCTCAATACGCGGCTGAGAAAAAAGAGAAAACGGAAAATTCACCTTCCGTTTCTCCCAAGGGTGCAGTTTGGGCATTTCAATATTTCAAAAGCTTGGGGTCTGGCCAGCACACAAACAGTAGTCACAAATATTTCCTCCCTCGAGCAGGATCGTGCTACTCATTGAGTGCCGCGGATTAATTCTTCCTATGCAACTACATATGCAGCGCAACTTTCAACGTGATTCGACACAATATTTGTGATCAGTGTTTCGCCCAAGGTCAGTACACAAACCATAACTACCATTTATGTCAGTCGGGGTACTCTTTCATTTTGAGCTCTTTCCGGGGCACAGGTTGTATTGCACGTAAAGTGCGACGTCCCACTGTACTGGAACCAGTATACACATAGTAATGCACTGTCCAAGTCCCCAGTCCAAAATATGAATGACCACACTGTTCCTCAATGGCTGACACAGTTTCAGTCTTAGACCTATTGCATCGTATTGTACAGGGTGATCGAAAAAATGCGCGGATTTTAAACCCCTATAACTCGAAAACTTGTAGACATATCTTAATGATTTAAGTTGAAATGTTAAAAAAGGGTGAAAGTTTCGGTCTCACCTTATAGTTTGTTTCAACATGAGCTTTATTGGTCCCTCGGTAGATTTTAAAATGCTGTATTCGGTCTCGTGCCAAACCATATCATATATCTGGAGTTACAGTTGCATTCCTATCCTGGTAGATGCTGGAGGTGACTGGTCTTTACACCACACACATTGTATTTGATGATGCACATAAAAAGCCGCCTCATTCACATGCCGTAGGAAAGTTTCATTTGTTCAGCCTCCCAATGTGCGAAGTCTTGAATGAGAAGTTTCCCAATGCCTTATGCCTAGCCCTCCCAGAAGCCCAGATCATACACCAATTGACTTTTTTTTTGTGGAGATACATGTATGGTGAAAATATTTAGCCTCTCTAGCACCTATGGAAAAGATTGCAAAGGTAACGCCATGTCTGAGCGGGTTAAGCACGACACCGATTACCGTATTTACAATTTTCGAGCGACAAATGGAGCTCATATCGAAACAAATTATGGCAAGAACAAAACTTTACAGTTTACACCTTTCTTAGCATTTCAAAATTTAGATCATTTCCACATGTCTACAAGTTTTCGAGTTTTTCAAATTCGCGCATTCTTTTTCGATCACCCTATAATACTTTTCCTCCTGCATAAATGCACACCTATTATATTCCATAAAAACATCGAAAACACTACGAGCTCTCACTTATACATTTTTCAAATTCCTAATACGTAGTATCTACAATAGAGAAGGCAAAAGAAATCCACTTTCCCTATGAAATGAGGGGTGTGGTGGAAAAAGGGGACAACCCACAAAAGTGAAATTTTCAGGAGAGCAAATTTAAGTTTGCACCCTCTTCACAAATCATAGGGAATGCTGGTTTCGATCTAGTCCGTGTTGCTGTATCGTGCATGATACATGAACTTTGAGTATACCAAACTGTTTGTCATGTCTTTTACATAGTTGATTGGTGTTTAGGTCAAAAATGAGGGTTATCACCTTTTTCCACCACACCCCTCAATCAAACAATCCACAACACCAAAAAAAGCTGTGTTGTACTATTATTGGGCATGCATACAAGCCTTTCACTTGATTCACATGAACTCAGTACTTTACTCAGCATAATACACTTTGGATGCACATTAATTTCCAGACTCTATGTTCATTAATGTGGAATAAAGAGAGAACTAATAAATTCGGCATACCAACATTCCGACTCCACTTGTACAAGTATATTTGCTCCTTGGACATTTGATCTATACTAGTGAGCACATTTTAATATTTTGAAGTTTTAAAATTTTGGTGCTCCTTCCTAATAAAAAAAACAGGCATTGTATGAGAATAATAATTTATACTGCACCTAACATATAACTACTGTATACATCAACCATGATGCCACTATTTTGGAATCAAATAATGAGTCCTTGAGTAATATAATTTTATCGTGCATTGATAACATGAAGCACAAGAAGTCATTTTTAAAATCACTATTAGTTTTAATACCTTTTATCATAGTAATTCCATTTTACATTGCAGATTGGGTACACATTCTGTTAACACAAAAGCCATATACAGGTTTATTTGAACTATTACACCCACAACTGAAATAGTTTTGTAATACTATTTGCTGTTACATGGTAATCTGATGCGTCCCTCCCTGTGTAATGAGACAGGGAGGTAAAATAAATGAAATGAAATAGTAATTCCATTTTTCCATTTATTATATCAATAATATATAATGTCCCTTATGTCCCATTATGTCCCTATAAGGAGTGTCTAGTCTAATCAGAGAACTGTAAGGAATAACTTGCTTCACACACTACCCTCTTCCTTGACAACCTTTATAAAGATATGCCATGATGCAATGAATGAATGCAGCATTATAAACTTTTTATAATGAAATGTTTCATTCCTTCATATAACTATACTTAATTGTAATGTATAAATATAAATTGGTTCCAGGTGTTCAATGCGTTTCCCATGCCGCTACCGTCGTTTTATGGCCGTCATTGGCACTGCCCTCTACACAGTCTACCTTCTTGCTACAACACCTGGGACACTCCCAGCTAAAATTCCTCCTATCAGATTAACTTATGACTTCATAGACCCGCGGCTAAGCAACCAAAGCGACATGGCCATTCAGATGCTAGCTGCATGGACCATCCAGCGCAGACCCAACATGAACATGGATTACAAGAGAGCACAAATGAACCTGCGAAAGACTCTAGTCCAGAAAGTCTGCCACACTTTAAGGAAGAGTAAGGAAGACTCTTTCAAACATGAACATCTCTTCATTGATATGTGAGTTGATTTTACATATCTAAGCTACTAGGGAGATGAAGTGGCGCCGTGGAAACGCGTGCGCCCACGTATATTAAGGTCGCGGGTTCAATCCCCACCCGGGGTTCCCACCTTTATCTGTGCAGAGTTGGGCCATCTCTGGCTTCATTTCGGGTGGCAATTTCCGACAGACTAAGCCACCCGGGGGAGTTCACAAAATGACCAAGTTCAGACATTGCACTGCACATTGCACATCCCCTCCGATTCATCCCCCCCTTCGCTCGTGGTACCCGGGCGATACGAAAAAGGACCACCTCTAAGCTTGTACATCTTAAGCAAATAAAGGTACCGTGCCAGATGCCCAATTAGGGCGGTGCACTAACCCTATTATTATTATTATTATTATTATTATTATTATTATTATTATTATTATTATTATTATTATTATTATATTTATTATTATTATTATTATTATTATTATTATTATTATTATTATTATATCAAAGCTACTGTCAGAGAGATCCACAGTACCTCCTTTCAAGTTATTGCACAAGACGTGTCAGAAAATATCTCATGAAAAAAACCTACAACAAACGAGCCCATATGTTTATCTGATGTGTGTTTCACATTGACTAAATTCACATTATAAATACTCTCATAATGCAGACAAGCTTTAGTTGCTGTTGGAGCCCAAAGAGCTTCACAAAAAATATTAAGCAAGCAAAATGTTACCATAATTCAAATGCCAATATCAGTTATATCACGACTGTCTTAGCATGCTTTCATTTAACACCAAGACATTTTATAACATTATGTTAGTTCAGCAGTAATGGCCCTACCACATTGCTCTCCCTCCCACTTCAATCCTGTATGTTGTGCCCACGAATGATACAGGATTATTAAATTCCTAGAATATGCATCTCAGAACTTCATGTGTCGAGTTGCACCACTCCATACAGAATGTGGACTCCAACTGATCCTTGTTATGCTTAGGTTTATTGGTAGAGTAAAAATACGAGAAAAATGACAAGGAAAAACCAGCTGGTTCAAAAATCCCTTCTCAGAAAATAAGGATTTATGGAAAATTTGCTCAATTTCTTCAATCCATTCCTATCTATTCTTATTGCAGACATCACAAGTTGTCATGGTGCCCTGTGTTTAAGGCAGCATCATCATCATGGTTTTACAACTTTGTGAGGCTGGGTTGTGACATGCACAGAGCCTGCAACACCACTGATTCACCCTTTGAATTGGATGTGGTTGATGACCTGCTCAGGAAGCTGGGGAGGTTCCAAAAGGGGGCTGGAATTGCAGGAAAGGCCAGAGCACTATTTCCTCCCTTGAACAGGACAGAGGCTACTGCTGTAAGTGTTAATGTCCCCATAATATGAGAGAAAGTGTGTATTGATCTAATGAAGAGTTATAAAAGCACACAGTGAAAGGTCACCATAAGCACCATGGGCAAAAGTTCATATTTGCTAATACCCAACTCCAAGTGTATTGTATCAATATGGGTGTGAGCTCAATTCTAAAACACCCAATAGGCCCTATATCCTAGAAAAATCTTGTATGACAGAGTAGCAATGGTGCAGCATCATTCTGACAATTTCCTAATTCCAATGAATAATTTCTTATTCTCATATCAACAGGCCTGTGCTACAATTTTAACATTTTCGAAGATGCTTGCATACACCAGCAAAATATTCATCAGATTCATCATACAAATTATAGTTGTCTGTTATCAGGTGATCCATCTTCTTAATTGCTAGACATAAAATGCTTGTGTGAGTAACAAGACCCCTGGCAACCACTACAGTCCGTTAAACCAAAGAATGATCTGACGTCGTGTTCAGCTGCCTCCACCCAACTCTTCCTCCTATCATGTCCTCGAATCACTCTGCAAGCATACTACTGCTCATGCTCAGAAAACACGGCGGGTGTGATATCAGATTGTTCTTTAGCTTAAAGGACTGTAGGCCTACGTACCATGTGAGGGTTCAAGGGACTAACATTTTTCTACAGTATTAAGCGCAGAAAAATATTGACAGTAGGCTACAAATCCAATTCACTCCTTATGAAGATAAATAGGGAATGAGATGTAACATGCAGAAGCATGATGCATTCAATAACCTAGTGCAGTGAATTATACAAGTTTGTACCAAAGGTGGAAAGGTCCTCGAGGTTTTAGGTTTAATTAAAAGACAAAATAACCCTGGTTGAATTTGGTAATTTTTTTTGAACAGCCCTCGTACATTCCAAAATATAACACAAATTTCCATCAATTTCTTCTCTCTCTCTCTCCTGATATCAAGACATCATATTTAATCATTTCTAATATAACTAAATTTTCAGGCCCTTCCCCATACGATGTCCTTCTTTGTTGTGCGCCATCCATTTGAACGAATTCTATCTGCCTACCGTGACAAGCTGGAACAGTTCCATGGAAAGCAATACTTTTACTTCAAATATGGTGCTCGAATTGTCTCCACATATCGCAACCGCACTAAGAACCAAACCCAAGAGAACACTCACTCGATCACAGAAGCTGACCTTCCCACCTTCCCTGAATTCATAGACTTTGTGCTCGAGTCCAACATAACAGATGAGCACTGGACACCTTTCCAGGCTCAATGTGGGGTGTGCAGTGTGAGTTATGATGTTGTTATGAGATTTGAAAGTCTGTATGAAGACCAGTGGTACCTCATTAATTATTTAAAATTGGACAAGAAACTGAGGCCACGGTGGAGAAATGCGAATCGAAGGGGTCTCACATCAACTCATGTAGCAAGTCGGTACTTCTCACAGATTTCGCAAGACAAGATAAAAAGACTTCACCACATGTATCAAGCAGACTTCCTCATGTTTGGGTATGACCCTGAGTTGTACATTAAAATGGGATTCAAATAATGTCATCTGCATTGAGGAAGGGTTCAACATATCTCCTGTACAGACCATACAGGGGTTGGACAGAATAATAGGGCCCCCTGCGAAGCAATAGAAACTTTGCACCTGTTTTATTCGAAAACTGGAAAAGTTACAAAGGTAGCTTTTACCTAGTCGAGGTACATTTGTCGAGTTATGCCATCTCTACACCACACAAAGTGACACAGATAGAGCTTCAAAACCCAGTCAATTCATATCTGTAACTGTTTTCGTTTTCAAATGAAACGTATGGGACACTCTGATCAAAAATAGGGCCTGGGGGAGTTTCGTCTTTTGTTTCTCTCCCCTTCTCGTGATTTTTGCGTCATCTGCATACCTCGACAAATGTACATCGACAGAACTTCAAAACTAGGCAAAAGACATATTTGTAACCTTTCCAGTTTTCGAATAAAACAGATGCAAAATTTCGATCAGTTTTCGCAGGGGGCCCCTATTATTTTGTCCAACCCCTGTATACCGACGGTCACAAGGATAATGGAGATGGACTTGGGCAGAATCTAAAACAAGTTAGGTGAACAGCTGGCGATGTCTGTGCTCTGACATGAATATCTAGATCAGATGCCATAATCTTGACATGTTCTATGCCATACAATGATGCACTTTCACATTGGGGCAGAGAAATCACCAGTTTTACACGGAACTTGTTGGAGCTCCTGCCATAGTCTGTCTCCTACATTATGCTAATGACTGTCCCAATATCCAAATTGATTCCTTGAATGCAGTAATCCAGAGAGGTCAATTTTGAAATACCTGTCAATTTTGGGAACATTAAGCACCTGTTCAAGCCTAAATACACACGTTTGTTGGTGATTTGTCACCAAAAATATACATACGTTGCAATTGGGCTACTAGTTTTTTCTCCTTGATAATTTTTGTAAAATTAAGTAAAAAATAATTCCCAAATGAGTTGCTAAATTGGGAATCTACTCACTGGTCCATGGTTGCCACTCCTGCCGAACAATCATGATGTAAAGCTGAAGCAAGAGTTGAGGTGCTGACTCAAGGAAGGATTCAAAGAGGCGCAGCATGGCAACATCACTCTGCTGCTGGGCAAACCGTTGAAAGTCAAGGAGGTCACCTGATTTGCGAAACTCCAGGCCACTCCACAGCATAGACACATACCTATAAGTTTATACATTTGTAACTCAATGTAATAACAGTGTTGACAGAAAAGTACAAAAATAAAATGGCACACAAAAAGGCAGATTTAAGGTTAATTTATACCATACCTATGCAGGACACCAAGTAGGAGAGTATGAATGACCCACAACCCAGATGGTCCTGGATGGCTGAGGTCAAACTGATGCCACCTGAGGCTGAAGGCATGAACCAAAGCAGTGGGGAGGAGGACAAGGACCAGGGTGAGTCCTGCCCACCAGCATTGCCCTTTCACAAAGTAATCCACTGACAGGAACACATCTGACAATAAAAGAAAAGGCATGCTATGCATATGAGTCATCCTCATGTATGTGGTTATTGTGAGACATGGTCAAAAACAAATAAAAAATTAACATTCCTTAATACACCTTAATACACTAATATTGATGTGCAACTTTTGATACTAAATATGTTGTGCGTCTGGACATGACAAAATCAATGGGACCCATTGATTTCATGCATTCAAGTTGTAGTGAATAACTGGCAAATAGTAAATCAAGACAGAATGTACAATTGCCATAAAAATGAAAACAAAAATGGTGTAACGTCCCTGGCACCTCTTGTGGCAATTTTACGTTTGCCAAATTGCAAATTAGATTTTCACACTACCAGAATGGAAAGGACACAAGAGTTTCACTTTTTCATCCTACACATTACTGCAAACAACATCCACTAAAAATTGTGCCGGTTCATGGCAAAACTGATCCTGGCCTACATAATTTCGGCTTTGTGTCAAAATTATAGCACTCATCAGAACAGGGATAACAGTGGTATCTAGAGGTATGTGTCACCAATCTGTAGTATCAAGTAGTATTCACACACCAATGCACCCCATAAGAACAGTTCACCAGTTTCATATTCTTGGGAAGTGTGTGAGGAGTAAGCAAGTGTGGTTTGCCACACATATGCAGGTACAGCACCTGTGCATTGGTCCGCAACGTAGGTTCCCATGGAGAAGACAACAAAACCGGCCTCGATGACAGTGAAAGTGGGCATTCGGGCAGTGGCGGCTTCGTGGTCCCCTGCGGCCTTGGCATGCCTGTCATCGCGTTGGGGTGTGGTGGGCGGCGGCGGTGTTGGCGCCGGGGGCCTGGTCAACGCGGCCCTGCCCTTGGGCAGTGGCGGGGCCGGCCTGGCTCCCTGGGCTCCTTCCACCTGCCCCTCTTCTTGGGAGGGCTCCGCGGCCATCTTGGCGGGACCGGGCGGGCTCCTTTCTCCTTCTCCCGTCCGTCTCTCCTGCCGAACTGCCGGCAACATTTCAAACTGAAGACTCCTCTGCGCATGCGCCAAACCCCCTGCTCTCCTCGGAGGGAAGCACTTGTATTGCAAGAAGCGGACAAGTACAAATTCACATAGGCCTATGCAGACAACTAGATCTAGAGCTAAACATCATGCTTCGCATACAGTATTATTCAACCCTGCCCACGCATTAGAATCCATGGCAAACTTGCAACCCAACCTTCACAATAAGCCTTTGCCCTTTGGTAAACAGTATAGTCATTCAGATGTGACATACTGCATCATTTCATGAGATACGACACTGTGTGCATCACAAGCCTTATTAGTACACAAAGATTGTTTAATGTTCTTACAAATGCATTTTTCATCCTTCATTGCAGTCTTTATGGCACAAAAGAGGAACTTTACTGGCACTGCACTGGTGTGGAATGCATTTCTCATGCTTGAGATAGGTCAAGCTGCTCATCAGTGTGAGGTTAAACACCTAGAACATGAGATAATAACCTAAAAATACAAAACCTGCCATTTTTCATCCCATGTTGGTACTTTGCATACTTAAGAACATGTCAGTACCTTACTTATTGACCACTCTACTGTAATTCATGGATATCTTGTGAGTAGTCACTTAGTAGAAATCCTAATACAACACAAGATAATGTTCACAAAACTTATTAATGGTAATAATAATGCAATACCACAGAAACTGACTGTGATAGCTTGAATTACCACACAGCAATATAGTCCAGGCCTCTTGTCTGCAGTATGCACATACATAAATTAGCATGCTCTGAAGGGTGTGTAGCTGCCACTTGCAGCTTCTCCCAAAAAACAGTTAATTCTGAAATTGGCATGGCATTGAAAAAATTCAATGAAACTGCAGGTAACATAACCTTCTCCATTTATTGTCGAAATGCTACAAAAATGTTGCTCATCAGCTGTACAGGCAGCGTACAAGTGTGCAAAAAAGTGGAGTTGTTATAAAACTCTTGGACATATGGCACCTGGAAATACATGTGCCTGTCTATAAAAGTCCTACCAACCAGACAAGAAAATCTGAGCAATGAATCAGGACGGCAGGGGGGGGGGGGGGGGGGNGTAAGGGGAGCAGAACCATAAGTTAAGTATCAGGCACTGAGAACAATGCACACCTAACATTATTCCAAGCACCTAAAATCTTTCTATGGGGGAGAAACATGTTTTGTGAGCAACAAAATCCCTGCAAGCGACGAGAATTTCCTCGCTACCCAACATTTAAATGAAGTCATGATCATTAAAAAACACACAACCTTGTCTTGAGCATCATGTGACTTCTATGACCATTCATTTGCTACTAGTTCTAACCTAAACAAGGAAAAGGGGTGAAAGTGGAGACATGCAACCATAAATATACTTTGTGTTTATCATGTGTATGTATGTGTGTGTGGTCCCATGCTTTGCCATGATGCCATTTTTAAAAGCATTTTTAGGGTGTATCATAATAAGCACATATAAAAGGTGGTCACAGCCAATCAGAAACCTTTGATGGTATTTAGGGGGGAAACTGAACACACAAAAAATCAAGAAGACAAAACTATGACAATATGGCAAGCAGTATATATGTAATAGGGAAAGTTATAAAACTAACAAGTGGGAGATCGGGGATTTCCCATCGCTCACATGTCTTAAAACAGCCAATGCTACTACTAAACGTTTCCATAATTACGGGATTATTAAGCTTGCCCTTGTGCACTGAGCTGATTGATCCTGTAACCAGCTACTAAGTCCCACCATCATGCATTGTTAATGGGTTGAATCATCAAGGCCCCCTTTGAAACTAGTGGCAGTGAACCCCCCACTGACACCCCCTGAGCCCCAAATGTCACTACATTGCTACTAGGTTACAGAATCACATTGGGCTTCCGCTCCTCTTTTTAATATATAAAAACAAAAGAAACAGAACCCCGCATATAACTCCGGCAACTGATTCTCTGGCAATTGGGCCATGCATAGCTCCTCTACTTTCAAAGCCATGTAATTGGCTTATTGAGGAACCCATCCCCAGCTGCCATCATGCTTCTGTGCTCTGCTTCTACTACACATAGCAAAGCACGCATCTCATTGTTTGGCCCGCATACATCGTCCAGCTGGTAGTATATTTGGAGTGCTCTCTGTTGCTGGTGTGGGGGTGAGGGAGGAGGAGTAGGCTCCATGCTTGCAGGATTGGTAGTAGAAGAGGAGAGGCATTTAAAGTTGGGACGTGACTTCTTATGATAGTCCCAATAGTGGCCACGGTGATGGGGTGAGTCATCCGAAGCATCTGTGTCTGTTGATGGCGGTGACATGCTCCAGGACACGTGGCGGTGACGGCTCTGCATGCTGAGTAGGATGGAAACAATACAGTGAGTCAAATACTCCGACATGTAGTGGTAGTAGCAGTAATGAAAGTAATATAATTAATAATAACAAAAACAACAATAACAATTTGAGTATTGTCTAGCTCTTGAAAATGTCACACATATTTGTTCTTCTCCTAACCACACCTGTTTCTTATTGCACAAGTTTTCTTTTATGTAGCACTGGCCACTGGGGGTCTGGGGCATACTAACAGGCCATGACTGGGAGAGGAGAAACAGGTGCAAGTGCAATGCTGGTCTAGGCCATTATGTATGCTTCGCTGAGTATTCAGTGTAATGTAACTTTCACCTACGAAGCTGGAGAAATGTTGAATCCAGAACCTTTCCATCTGTAGTACGTACATATCAGCAGTGCCACACTGTCTATTTGTAAAGATGCAGTAGATTGTACCATTAGAATGTGGTGATGCAGCGCCCAATGGAGTAGTGTGAAAGAAAAAAAAACAAAAACTGTTGGCATATCTTAAAACTTCTGCCTAATGGGCACATGGTTCTGACTGATATTTGTTGCAAGGAATGTGGAGATCCCTTCACATAGTGAAAATATTATTTTGTTCCTACAAAGAGGCTCATGCAGCATTGATATCTCCTTCTTTGCAGCATCCCTTCCTTTAAAAATTGCTTTCTTTACAACCCTGAATTCTACTGCACACATTAAGACACATCTTTCTTCCTCATCCACTCTCTTGCAAACCACAAACTAATGTGCCATACTTACATTGAGATCAAATGGCAGGCTAAGTAACAAGAAAAGTATCTGAATAAATTAGCAAACAAGCACTACATCTGAAATTATGTTAGTATATCAATTGATTTAACAAATCAGTTAATTAGGTATGATAAAATGCCCCTGTAAAACTGGTATTCAAAATTACTTCAACGCATTAAAAAATCATGATTAACCCTTACGCCTCAATATCTGCTTTGGGATCAGCAGTTCAACCTAGTAGCTTGAAAGTATAGCAAACCCTCAGGTTGCGTAAGTGTATCATTACACAATATTAACTGTAATTCAAATTTTACATAACTTGAAATGTTTTGCATTATACATCATGCCGCAATGGATCTTATACATCAATACTGGAGTCACTCTCCTATCCAACTGAGGCTGTTGCAGGTGAGAAAGGCCCAGAAGCATGTTGCAAATGTAAACTGAGAGAGCGAAAGAGTCTTGGCAGATATGTTCCAGTTGCCACAAGCTGAAATTTAACACATTTTCTCACAGTTGATGGCTTTATATGATACCAGTTTGTTCTGTAGATTTTTTGTGCCCATCAAATTTTTTTTAATGCAATTCGGAATTTTTATGTAATTCAGAGCTATGTAAGTTGGGGACTGGCTGTATAACGCAGAAATATAAGTTTCACACGTGATATAATTACATTGTTATAACATTTTTAAATAGTGGTTTTCCAGAACACAAGCTACATGCAACCTTGGTATGGCTAATATGAAATTTATCTGATATGTCTAGAAATAGTTACCTAGGGAGAGGAGGACTGATGCAGGAGAAGGAATCATCCTGGTCATCATCGAACTCTCTTTCATCATCATCACAATTTCCCACCTCCTCCTCTACTTCTTCCTCTTCCTCTGTAGCACTGTTGGTGGTGGTAGTGGAGTCCATCTCTGACTCTGTCTCAGAGTCTGACTCACTGCTTGTCTCCAGCAGGCGGCGGGCCCCATTGTAATTGTGTTCCATCCAGCTCCGCAAGTCAGACTTCTTTGATATGTGGTTCTCCATCATCTGCTGTGGACTTGAAGTCTTCTTCTGCAAGAGATTAACAAGTTAGCTTCAACTTACATTCTGTAAGAATATATCGCAATTAATAATGCTGCACTGACTTATTACACTCCATTAAAATATAACAATCAAATCATTGATGTATCTTATTGTAATTATGTTGCAAACTGATAGTACCTTTAAATTACAAAATTGCAATATATCATGTGAATTTAGAAGCCACTCCAGTTGGGTACATTCTAATGTTGTGCTTATAAAATACCAAACAATATTTATCCTCCCGACCTCCACCCAATCATCAAATCAGTACATGAACAATACTGCATCTTGCAATAAACAAATCTGTCAATCTAGACTGCTGGTGTAACTTTGCAAGTCCTCCTACAAGTGATAACCTAATTCCAAGATAACGGCCACTTAACTAATTTATATCTTAAACTCATCAGTCTGCAATTTAGTGCCTAGTATGAACTTCTAACACACATAACATACTCATCTGACGTATGACATGAATGGATACAACAAGTCAAAAAGCATGATAACCGATTTTTATATCTACCCACCTGAATGGCACTTGAGGCATGACAATTTCCTGTAGACATATGTGGTGGCATACTCGCTGCTGAGTGACTGGCTGCAGCAGCAGCCTGCTTCTTCCCAGAGCGCGAGTGTGTGTAGAGTGTATGATCTAAGCCCCTCTCCTTCAGATACCGGCGAAGAATTCTCCGTCTAGCGTTGATAAACCAATTATTCACCTGCAATAAATATTCACATATTAAACAATACAATGCACAAGCTCGTCCCCACATCTTTCCTCACAAAAAAAACAAAAACAAATTAATAAGCACAAACCCTTCTGAGCCTCTCATGCAACCTACTGAGACATGCAATTAACTTACGCAAGAATTAGCAAAAACATGCCTGCAATGGTAATGAAAAGTCGTATGTTTCACATCTAAAGTACAGTCAATTCTAGATATAACAGCCTTGGCTATAAGCAACCCACAGTTATAGCAGACTTGAAAGGCTGGTCCTGGCATACTTCCATACATGATCTGTGTATTTGGATATAGGAAACCTCAGTTACAGGATATCTACTGAATTCCGCGGTCCCTTGAAGTCTCATATCCGGAGTCAACTGTATTTGTCAATATATGTGAACAGAGATGCAAAGCAGTTGTACTTGACACCTACTCAATAACATGTACAGTATTCAAATTAATGTTAGCAAATTACAATACACTGTACTCCCAATCATCTGGGTGTGGATTATCCGTGCATCGCCAAAACAAGGGGAAATAAATAAAAGTCAGAAAACAAAGAAATATAACACAGGATTTTTTTTCCAGAAGACAAACTAAAAATGTGTGGAAAGTTTCAGTATTGTGATTAAACCTTACTTTAAAGCAGAGTACAGTATGATTGTACAATTATAGTTCATTTAAAACCTCTGAACAGCTAGGTCACTTTTATGGTATCTAGAACCATTTCCCGATAATCTGTGTTTTCCGATTATTATCTGGCAACATTCGTGCAGTCATTAGACTGGATAATCAGGAGTACAGTGTATTATAATACTACATATACCAATACACTATGCAATGTACCTGAATATACAATTACACACGAAAACTTGGGAACTATGCATACCTGCAGCAGTGTGAGTCCTGTTGCCACACAGAAGTTCTTCTTCTCTTCTTCAGTTGGGTAAGCATAATCTGCATGTTCAATCAACCATTTGGTCATCATCTCAACAGCTTCAGGAGGCAAGTTGCCCCTCCTCCTGGTGTTGCCTTTCCGCAGCCTTGCTTTCCCATTGCTAGTGGCCTGACCTTCATCTTCATCTTCGTCAATGTCCTCTTCATCACCAATGCTGCGAAATCCCAGAGTGTAATTGGCAGAGGAATATATTGACCTCACTGCAAAGAAGAAGTAAAAGTACATTAGTACAAATGCTTGAACCGCTTCATTTCAACTACTGATTCATCCCCTTCTAGTAGAAAAAAAGGGTGTACGAGTCCAATGAGAACCTGCAAATCACAGACACTATATGCAAGAGGGTGTGACAGGTGCCATTTGGGTTCAAATTTGCTTTTCCCCACTTGGTAACTGTGTGTTACAGATTATCCTCTACTACACACTTAACATACGCTAAAATAAGGTACAATTAATGGCAAAGAATCAGTATGTCAAAAGGGAATGACCTCAGACCAAACAGGGGATCCTTGAGAGGGATCCTCCACCGCCTTTTTCAGGACACATCTCACCGTCTCTCTGTGGCATTGGTCCAAACAGAGAGCCTACGAGGAAACTAAGTCTTGAAATAAACAGTCGCCTGGACCTCATTCAATGAATTTTTGCTTATGTCTTGTTTCTCGTGACCTGTGCCAACTGGGGTAAACATCTTCTTATGACTATGCAGGAGGGGGTTCAGCCTGCTGCCTTTACTTACAACTTTGTGTCGCATGAGTTATGCAACCCACTTCTACAGGTAATCGCTCCGCCAGATTTGCTCTCAACAAAAGAACTGTTTGCCACTAACCAGATTATGTCACTGACAAGAGCCTAATTATTACTGCTCTGGTACTGATGTTGAGTAGCCAATACAGTAGTGCATTATATGAAGGAGACAATGTGGCATAATTGTGATGTTAATTTTGCATTCATTTGTACTACCGGTACACTATGAAACCAAACATTGCCAGTTTTAATATCACTGCAGACTGCAACCATATTAAGGCTCCGTAATATTTCAATATTTCAATAATAAGATTTTAAATATACTCATCACGAATGATAAGAGAACTAGCGATGCCAAATTTGCAGGAACGTTATTTTTTCCCATTTTATCATATTAACAATCGGATATCTAATTGGACAATTCCCAACTCTCTGCACATGGCAGCATTGTTATTTTTAGGAAACTAACATCCTAAATACAGTACATCGCACATCATGCAGTCTGCCTTTCAAAATACACATATCCACGCCGCAAATGCGTGTCTCTTGGAATCAAAACAAGTCGTGATCTCTCCCCAATCATAAAGTCTTAACAACTGATGCCCTCAGGGTGTTATCATGCAAACATCATTTCCATCCAGTACTTTCTGCGCATTTCACCCAACCTGCACCTCTCAGAAACAAGTCCCCAGACAGGTGACAGATCTGGACCCAATTCCTGCTAACCCCCATCAATCGTGAGAACCACATGCGCCGATTAAAATTCCTGGGAAGGTGCTCCCCACGTCACTCGCACGTCAGAGCACGGAATTCCCCCCTTAGTTATAATATGCACAGGCGTAATGCGTATCTGTTGGGCCGCGGCACGTATGGAAACGCAGAACGCAGACGGCCAAGCCCCGCCAAGGACGTGGCCTGTCAGGTTGGCTATTCGCATTGGCCAACCTTGCGGCCACAGGGTGATATAGCTCATGTCCCACTTTTGCAGAATGCCTCCGGTCGGCCTAGCTAATGGGCACGTGGCCTTATGGGAATGTCTTACGGAAATCGTCGCCCGTCTTTCTTCTGCATACCTTATAATCCAACGCGGTGGGTCCAAATTTAAAGCAAGGTCGACTGCGGGATAATTTACACCGGCCGCAATATTTAGTTGCAAGGAAAAAGCCCAGATAAGTTATCTCAAAATGTTGACACACCTCAAGGCCAATGTTTTTGGAGCGTCGCAATCCGGGAGCACTTTATCTACGCGCACATATGCGTAAATTATTGGCCGGTGGTTTGAATGCAAATTTTTCTTGCTCAGAATAAAATTGCTGTATCATTCCTACAATTCCACTCGTTGCAATGCAGGTGATGACGGGAGTACGTCATACGTGAAATTGCTCTTTCCCAACACTTGCCTTGTAAATTACCGCACCAACATATATTACATCAAACATGCCACCTATTTCATACACAAATTTTTTAAACTGTCACTACACACTACCTAAGCAATAATAATAAAACTAGTGTACAGCCATATCCCATCATCCTCATTAAAACTGATATTCTTCAAGAGCACCAACAGGAAATAGCGCGGCGAATTAGCCAGCAAGAGACATCCCGACACATCCACGATGAATCCGCCCTGCTGAATGCAGATGCGAGCAAAAGCAAAAATAGAGGCACCTGAACAACTGGCAGGCTCATCCACGGGGGTTTATTTCGAACATGAGGCCAAATGGGAGAGCGGGGCCTCTTCTTGGCCTCACTCACACGTGCTTTGATCGTCGCCACCCAGCTGGCTCATTTCTGCATGCAAAATATCTGCAACCCCAGTCTTCGTATTATGCATTGGCGCAACCCCTATGGGCACCATATAATTCCATATGTCCGCATCGAAAAGTGCCACGCAGCATAGTTCAGCGTGTTTATGAACCGATAATAATTACCTAACCTAGATAGCAGTTATCGGCTGATAACTGACTTATCTAACCGGGCAGTGCAACTCACAACAAATTTTGACAGCTGCCTATAGAAAACGAAGAGAGGTTGGTTAACTCTCCAGCTGCAGGATTTCCTCGTGTTCAAAATGGAGAAACTTTGTGAGAAGATTCATGACAAAAGCCGGAAGCCCGAGACAAAAGTTTCCACACTTTTAATTGTGTAAATGTCAGCCGGGGGAAAAAAAATAATAATATTTAACAACAACCCCCCCGTTGGTCATCAATAATAAGGGGAGCTACAGTAGATGCGACTACGAAGGTCGTGCATGGAAGCATTAACTGGTGCGCGCTATTGTTTCCTGTCAGTGATATTGGCAGTGAATGGGGAGGCATATTTACACGTGTACTATGCACCGCACGTTCCAATATCGAGATACTGGGTGTAGCCTGCTGAGCATATCCGGACATGTCGATTGACTTATTTTTAGCTATACCAAATGAGTGCAAGACATAAGAGCCACACTCCCACACCTCAATGAGTTTGCCCACAGACTAGTCCGCAAAAGATGAAAGCTGGCAAATTTGTACAAAATATTCTTCCCGCTTTCTTTCGTAGAAACCAACAAGCCAACTTTTGGCCATATGCAATATGTCGACCGCAAGTTGGCTACATTTTATTTCCCAACAGCTTAAAAAAAAACAGCTGGGGACGCCCACAAGCAGCTGAAAATACTGTCAGTATATAGTTCTGAACTTCCCTGTATTTTTAAAGCCGGTGTTTTGGTAGAATCGCGCGTGTTCCTAGGCACACCCCATTCTACACGCCACGATTGCATTACTAATCCCATTCATCTACGTACGTTTCCTTCCCACTGCCAATTTCCGCACCTGCCGTTGCCAAAACAGATCTCACCGCTTGAAAATTCCCCAAAAAATCTATTCTGTTCCAACGTGACCGGTTACCAAATATTTTTTAAAAAGAGTGCTTTTAAAATAAAAGCAGGGCAGCCCCTCCTTGCTCAAGGCCGGTGTGCAGCAGAAAGGTAGCAGACAAGGCTTTGACTTCCTCCTTTTCTTCTGGCAGCAATTACTGTCTGGTTACGACACGTGTTTACCATGTGGCAACGCCGATTCTTTTTACCATGCACTAGGAAAAAGCAAGGAGAACGGGATACGCTCTCCAGTATACCCACTCTCCAGTCTATTTTCCCGACGTCATACGATATTGCACGATATTATTTAATTTTAGTACTCGTAAGTAACATATGGCATTTTTAATAATAAAAATGTGCACAAACAACTTTTTAGGAAGTGGAAGCCCTCTGGAATATCATCAAATTCGGTTTGAAGGTCGCGCCAAAATGAGACGTGGGAGGTGGGGAGGAGGGGGCGCATGTTTGTGTTTCGAAAAGGTCGCCTCGGTTCCGGAGATAAAAATACTATACCTCTATGAACTCAGATTACCCAAATACAACGCCACTACCGGTAACTATCGCCCTGTACCTTCCGGTCTTCATTGACATTTACCACACAGCAGTGGGGCTGATATACAGTACTAGCCAGTAGTCACCCACCACTGACAACACAAAAGCACGGAAGGAGTGTGGTCGTGCCTTGGTATACTGCCCATCTATTATGTTCCATTACGACACGCCTGTATTCAATTACATTATTATTACATTGTAAGGCCAGTATCGAACTTTATCGCCAAACACTGTCATGGCCATTGATTTTGTTCACTTTTATCTGTCAGCGATTACGCGAGCAGATTTTTTTCCCTAGAAATTATGAGCCCCAGAAATTCAGACGGGGTGATAGAATGCGTTAACCTTGAGTTATGCAAGTGGAAGAGGAAGCCTCTTAACAAGTGGGTCGGACTATGGCTAACCCTGGATAGTATAAACGCTCGCGTCCTTATCCAGGAGAGTAAACACAACACTGCTTGATAATCCACCAATGATTGTGCATATCTACAACCTGCGATCATGGCCACAAGTGGCCCCCAAAAAAATGACATTGCAGAAAAATACGCTCATTAGCTAAGATGCCTCGTATATTAGACGGGCCATAAATTTATTGACATATTGTTGTCTGTCATCCTCAATCAGTGCCTACCTCTAAAAATGAGCAGAGTGATGCAATTGGCAAGTGTAATGGCGCAAGGAAGCCGGTTTCTTTTGCGACGTCGACCTTCCTGATCAAGGAGGACCACCTTTGCTTTGCTATTTACCTTCTGACGTCCACGTTAAGTAGGATCGGGACCCCCCTTCGAAACAACACCTGGGAATCCCCTGCATCGACTATATCCTGATCAAATGTCGAGAATTTACTATACAAGCAGCCTTGCAAGGTCGCGTTAGCTGGTGACCAGCCGGAAGTAGTGACCTCGAGTTATGTGTACACTGGCTATTTAAAAAAAAAAAGTCACAATCCGCAACCCTGACCCTTGAAACCTGCATGGTGTTATCCCTCTGTGCATAAATCAACCATTCTGCAATCGAGCGAATCAAATCGAACAGTTGATGAAATGTTTGGGAATTATGTGCATACAATAATAGTCATTTTTTTGCCTTCTCCGAAATAACATATGAGCAAACACCTTGGTTTGATTTCGTCATTACCAAGGTCAAGATCATTCAACGTACCCCTGAGTGCATGTCACATGATTCTAGGGGGCTGACATTTTCACCTGCGAACCTATTGCCACACCTATGCATAAATAAAATTTGCATTTTTTTTCTCCCAAATAACTAACACGATTGTCAAACCTGTTGTGTGAAGCACATGCAACGTCCCAAGGTCGGGTACGGGCTGGGCAAATTACCGTAACATACTGGCGTCATTGGCTGAAATGGCGGGAAATGGGAGTACGTGCAGTGTGGGTGCTTCGCGTCAACCATGTGTATACGCTGCACATATGACAGCCGCGAACTAGTTTATCGTCCGGACAAATTCGATTGCTCTATTCGATACAACACCTGCATTACGCTCCAAGGTCAGTTTAGACCTGGCAGAATAAATACGTCCCTTCCTGTTCGTATTCTTCGCAATGATATAACAGTCTGTAAAATCATGGCGCCTAGTTTTCCTCCAATTCCAATCAATTACTCCCATCCAGCAATATATAAAAAATAAACTTGGGCTCAAAATTGGCCCAACTCCAGTGTCTCCTTGCGTCAGAGTTTAATCGGATATCCTTGGCATGTTGGTCGGGATCAATCGTGAACAAGACCTAAACTGACAAAGTTCACGTGTACCATTTAAAAATTCATTTTTGCCACCCCCAACAAGGTCAGCAGATTTACACCCAATGAACTGATACTTGGGTAGTTTCACGCTCCACGAGCCATCCTGCCACGCAAATACTAGAACATTGTATTAATACAGTACTGCCATGCTGACTGACCCTGATGTGTTGTTGCCAAAGGTCTCCTTACTATCTATTTGCCTACTGATATCAATGTTCTGACGCGTTACATAAGCAGTGCCATTGTGAACGGAGAGAAACCGGGTGTCACATAAGTCGCACCCTATGAGGAATCGACAATTATTACTGGTATATATGCTTGCGTCTGTTCCTATTCGAATGTGAAATCGCAAAAGTGAAGGCTACACTCAGAATTGCGCCAGAACACTGCGAAAACCTACCTACAAAAACCTATGGGAATATTGCAAGACTTTTTTTTTGAGCGTTAGTAATGACGTGCATGACTTGATGAAATCTCCATCACAACCCATTCTTACTCCCCGTGCCTCCCTCCCATGGGAAAAATATATATCCAGCGACCTTCACTACGGCCTTGGCCATTGGGGAAGATGGGCCCGTGGCCTTCCTGGTTCAATTTGCAATTTGTACCCGCCAGGCAAGATGCGACTGACATCCTAATCCAAACAACCCTTAGCAAATACAGCATTTTCATCATACCCTGTATGTCAAACCCATGTCAAAACGTGACCCATACTTGACACGAAGCAGATCACAACCTCAAAGCGTGTATCACACAGCACGTGTGAAGTGAGATAATTTTCTGGCAAGACCTGTACAATGAACTACTTTGAGTCATTTCGGCCAATCGTGACATAACTCCACTGACGCAACAGTTCATGAACTTCTGGGAGCGACCATGCCGTTAAAATTATGTCGAAGCGGAGCTGGGTGTTTCGGGCGTGGAAGCCTCCTCCCCCATAGGAGGCATGGGAGATATTCAACAAGGGTAACTCCACATAGGACCGCCCTCACGTTTTGTAAGCATGCCAAAGGGAAACCAGAGTAGGCCTGCACAGTGTACTTCCGTAAGAAGCCGATACGCAACTCCCGGTGAACTGTGACCCACCCACAACATTGTTTCACATACAAGTACTAATCAGAATCAGACATCCTGGTTGTCAACACCAAAAGACGTGACAATCAACTCAAATGCGTCAATACGCACATGATTTACAATAACAACCTATTCATAGCCCAGTGCGAAGCGATATTGGGCAGCGTTTAAAAATAATGCATGGCAATTAATAACCACATGTGACCATATAGGACGCACCTAATAGGGTGCCGAGGTTTGTCCAACTATGGACAGTGTTACTAGACGGCCGGAGTTACCAGACGCGTGAAAATAGTACCTGGGATGCGGGCCAAGGTGTTTGGTGTTGTCAGAGTCTCTGGCATTTCGGACCCCGGGCTTAAAATTAGCAAGCCAGTGTCAATATATCTCAGGTATGTGAAGAGCCCGGCGTCCACCTGTCAAGTACGACCTACATTGGGCAAATCAGTTTCCAGCAATCAGTGCTGCATTCAATGACACTTGACTTGTAAATATTATTGGCTCGATGATAGCCTCGATTTAAGTGAGTCTGTCACATGAGTTGAGATATATGTAAGTGACGTGTGTCAGTTGCACATAACTTTCTGAAAGTCAAACAAACAAAAAAAATGGAAATCTTGAGAATGAGGTTTGCTGGCTCATTTCTCACGTGTTGTTCCCGTCAGATACGAGCATCTTCGTGTACCATGTGAACTGCGACATGTGTACTATAGTCAGTTACACCGAACAACTTTTTATCACCCTAACGCAAACCCTACCTATCCAAGGCCACTACGTCATCAAATTGGCAAGAAGAAAAGGAAGTTCCGACGTCTGCCACATTACGCAACAATAGCATTCGCCTTATAACCTATATCTCCCCACACATGTACGCACATACGATACGGATAAACATGCGTAAGTGAACAACAACACCCTTCTTTTTTTTACACACATATATACACGTATCTTCGTTGGCCTTGGGGACACCAAAAATACAACGAAGGATAGCCCCAAACGCTATCGTATAATATACGGAAAATTCCCGCGCACATGTGGCATGTATACGCTAGGCCTACTTTTACGCAAGACAAAGACAGCATGTCAGTGTGCAGTCCATGTGTCAGTTTTTGCATCACTTTCTGCAAATCATCTGACGTCATTTGGCGGACAAAAAATTTTAAAGTAAAGTTGGAAATAACAGATTTTTTTTTCTGTGTTAAACTGTCATTCCCGGATGCTGCTTTACGGGTTGGTCTTTTTCACCCTCATTTTTTTTTCACTGGATTTTTTCTGCCCAAGTTCGTCAAGCTGGAAGGTAGAGTGAAGGTAGTTCCCCTCTCCCGTTTTCTAAACCGGTTCAAGCCCCGATTTCCAATCCCTGGCTGCCCTCCATTCGAACATTTCGCTGACACTTTAAACTACACGTCATTACTACCGATAGCAACTTTCGCACAAACATTACCTTCAAACCCGCTCATTACCTTCAACCAGGCCCCTTGGTATAAAAATGGAAACTTTCAAGTGAATTGCACGCAAGAATGCCCCGTAGCACCTGGTCACATACGCAATAATGCCACGCTGTCACGCCATTAATTATTCAAGCGTATTGTGCCATCAAAATGCATGATACGCTAATTGAAATTATTGCATCGATATTTTAAAATTAACGCGCGTGATTTCTCCTTTCCGCAACAACGCCAACTTTCCCAACACTGAAACGGCAGAAATATTCCGAAAACGAAAGTCAATGTAACAAAATTGCTATATAACCCATTTCCCACGTGTGACACCCCGCCATGTCCTGTTAGGCCTTCCAACAGCAAGCCCTCTCCCAGGCATGAGTAATAGAAACCCACGTGTCCCTCCCAGTGACAGCTGTCAGACCACCATTGTTCTCCACTCCCGAAAGAAAAATGCACGACCAGTACTCACTTTTCCTGAAGCGGATGGAGCCCGACTTGGGCATGGAAGCGGGGTTTGTGTCCCAACAACAGAAGAGTATGCGTTGGGCTTGTGAAGCAACAGCTTGGGGTGCGCGCGCGTGTGTGTGTGGCGGGCAGGCACTCTCTCCGGCCAGCCAGGTGCTCTAGGATCGAATGGAGTGGCCTGACTGAAACGGGGCGCTGAAAAGAGCGCCTAGAAGGACGGCATGGGGAGGGGACAAGGGGGGCTTGGAAGGGGGACTGACGGGTGCGTTCGGCGATTGGAGCGAACGAAGGATGACGTCAATTCGGAGGGAGATTCCGAATGCATGGCCACGAGGCAACGACACACATGGCAGCGTGATGACCCACTGAAAACAATGAAATAATCGAACGCCAAATAGTGTTAACTAGTATATTGTGCTAGCTGATAAAAAAACAGAGATGCAGTTCAAATTTCAGTGACAGAAATTTATTTACCCAAACAAACAAAAAACAAACACATGTATTCAGTTTGAACATGGTGTCAATTGGGAGAGCATTTCAAACCCAGGTGAAGCTTATGACACTGGGATATTGGTTTAGGTGTCACAGGTTTAGAAGTCCAGGATGACAACAAGTTAGGAAGTTGCTGTGTCCATTGCTGCACTGTCGTCTCCTTTTTTTGCTTCTTTTGCTTCTTCAGATTGTACCTCCACAAGCCGAGGTGCATACAGGAGGAGGTAAGCACAATGCCAATCGCCTGTAAAAAAAAAAAAAAAAAGCTATGACATGACACTGGGTATGAGACAACATGCCACACTTCAATTTATATTATGACTTTTACATTCCAGTGCACTGGAGTTCTTGGGGAATCCAGTGATGTGACCCATGTGGACAAGGGCAGCGCTGGTTTTAACCCCCACCCCCTACCATCACCCCGCAATATGTCGCTTTAAATTTCAATTTTTCTCATGTGTTCTCGCCTTTGTTTTATTTTATTTATTTAAAAATTGAATTCCACCTCGAGGCTGCACCTAGGCTATTGCCTACTTTGCCTGTTGGGAAATCCGGCGCTTGACAGATTGTCTGTAAATTACAGTGCTGGTAGGGGGAGATGTTGACAAGAGCAAAGAATGGGGAGGAGTGTGTGGGGGTGTTGCCCATGCATGACAGCAACATACTGGCAGTTCCTCAACTCTCACTAAAGCAGGAAGCATCTGTGATGCTAATGTACAAGTATAATAGTGGTGAATCCAAAACAAATCATGTAAAGCACCAACCTCCACCGGAGAGTTTGAGGATGTCTTCAGAAGTGACAGGAAACACCATGTCATCATCACATTTGAGCCAGGTATTCGGATCACTCTTGTGTCGTATCCAGGCTACATAATGACCACTTGAGCTGGACCGGCCCCTGTGGGTCAGGACTGCCTGAAGCTCATAGAAGCCTGAGTTGTTCGATCCCAGGTCTGCTTCCACATAAGAAATAATAGATATTCAATAAAACTGTCAGTCCACCATTAACAGGGATTACAACAATTTTTAACTGTGCATCTTCATTTGGTGTCTCTCAATTATTACATTTTATTAGCTCTCACTGCACCTCAAGCAAAATAGATCAGATAGAAAATGAGTCAAAGAATCACTGAAACTAGGACAATTTGAAATGCTGGAATTTGCCTTGTAATTGAAAGGTAGTTTCCATGTTGGCTGGGCCAAAATACCACTAGATTTTTGAGGGTTGAAAATGCTCATTCACACTCATATCCCAGTGTGATACTATCTCCTTGCTGCCTGCTTGGGATAGTAAATGCAATGCATTCAGCCACTCAGCCACGATAGGAAATTACTAGTCACAGACACACATAATGGCTCACTTACGGTGCAAATTGTGGCACTTTCAAATATTACCGAAAGTGCTGCGATTATTTGGCTCCAATTCCATCTAAAACAGTACCAGCTCAGAAAATGTGAAATAAATGAATGGTGCATGTGAGTGATACACCATGAGATATGCAAGGGTTAGTGCCATTGGCAGAAACTGGAAGTCATGTTACCCACAATTGTTGCAGTTCCTACTAACATAATGGCATGAAATTAAAAATATAACATGGATACAGTGCCTCACCGTCATCAAATGAAAATGGTTCATACACAGGTTTCTTTGAATCTGCAGGTGCTGACATTGGTTTTATTGCCTTTCCCTTGTCATTCTGTGCTTCTGCTACCTTTTTGTCTTCGTACTCCTGTGAGAGAGAACATGAGGGTAAAGACTGATATATTAAGGCAATGATTGTTTTGATTTAAGTGCAGACTGTTATTGATGAGAAGAAATTATAAATTAATTCTTTATTGCTAATGAATTCAAATGCAGAATAATTCAATGCACTGATATCCTTCATGAAAGTTAAGTAACTTATTTCAATATGCACACATACTGCAAGTCCTCTGTCAGGAGGCCTATTAGGTAGAATCATCTAAATATGTGAAGATTTTCTGATGAAAGCTGTGATGGTGACAATTACAAGATTAATATTTCAGATTTAGCATTTGCATTGTCTTAATTACTGCCATAAGCTCACAATAATTAGGTTTACATTTTTTTATATATAATATTAACTGTAATTTTGATGCCATGGCGTTGTGCCAACCTACTGGGACAGAACACATTCTCCAATAATGAAAATCTAACTACATAAAGGCAATAGTGGAAAGAAAAGGGTGATTAATGTGACTGACCTTGACCTTTGTCCTCATAGGAAGCAGCTTCTGCTGCAGCTCAGGGGTGCAGAGCTCGTAAGCATCAAAGCTCATTGGGAACTTCACATCCTTGAGGATTTTGGCATTAATGGACTCCTTTTCCTTGTAGTAGAAACGGACAAACTGGATTGTCAGATAGGCAGGCAGTCGGTTAATCTTGGACTGAAGAGAGAGTTAATAAGAAAATAACACCAATGCATCACTGGTAACAAATATGATTGGAATATTAGGTGCATACTGTTTTTGTGTAGATTGCATCTCTGTTTAGAGTTGGAGATAATTTTGTGATCTGTTCTTGGAGTTTCTGTGAAAGGAAAATCTCACATAATATTCAAACACATCACACCACATGTACAGTACCAATGTATCCCAAAAGTACCAAATTACTAACCCCCCTATGGCTTCCCACCCTCCAGGGTAATCTTCATAAATAAAATAAATTACTAACAAACTTCACAAAAATGTAACCTACAGAATACTCTTGTCATTTAGGAATGCATTTTTGCATTCTATACCTGTACCCCTGCACAAAATAAATACAACAACTGCAGACTTACAGATCGAAGACCGGAATGCATGTATCTAACATCCTGAGAGATGAAGCAGCTGAGCTGGAGAAAGTTTTCCTTGCTGTAGCTGACAGGCTCTTCTTCACTCTCAACACATTTCATTTCAGAATTAAAAGTTCCACCAAAGTACTGCTCTATGAAGGAGCTGTAACATCATGAATGAAGAAGACAATGAATGAAGAGAGAGAAAAATCTATGCATGAAGAAAAAGACATTGTACTATCTAACGTACTTAAATTTTGAACTCTGAGTTTCCTGGTTCCTTGCAGGAAGCTTGTTCTGCAGCATCCTCACCAATTCTGTCCAGCACTCATTTGCATCCTAAAGGCAAAATATAATTTCTAGCTTAGGTAGGTCACATCCCAAGATAAAACATAACACAACAAATCAGTAATATTCTACCTGTTGCACAAACCCTCCATGCTCTGACTTCTCAGCAAACCTTGGAAATGCAAGGTGCATAACCTGCAGAAGGATGATTGGTGGGACAGTCGCCCCCTTGTCCATGGTTTTGTACAGATCACGAAGGGCAACTGTCACAGACTCTGGGGAGGCCAGGTCACCTGACAGGCTAAGGGCTGAAAAAAGACGTTAGAAATTAAGCAAACATATTAAAGCGCTCCTGTCTTAATTACTGTTACACTTCAAGCACAGTACAAGCATGGGACAAACTCTAGGAGTCAGAAGATATGATGCTGTGGGCATGACAAGACATACAAGGCGGTCTATCCCCAAGGTACATTTCGTCATATGTACGAAGCAAAATTATCTACATTCCAGTACATACCTCCTTGATAGGTAAGCAGTGACTCCCTAAGTTCTGGAACAGTCTTGAGGCATTGCACAGTGGCATTCATATAGCATGTGTTGCCTAAGTTAGTCAGTCCAGCAGGAAGATCCAGCTAAAAAAAATTGCATTATTGACTGCAATAATAATTGTTGTCTCTCAGCTAAAGAGTATGACACCACACACAAGTTAAGGACCAAGGTGTACTGGCAACTGATCTAGCAAGGTGAAAATAGGATTTGAGGTAATAAAAACAGACTATCATATAGAATACAGTTGGCTACTAAAGTCACTACAGATACAGCACCGGATTTACGGCAAGTCAACCTATAGGCAGTTGCCAAGGGCAGCATATTTCAAGGGGTGGCAAATTTAGGACTACAAAAAAAGTTAATGAAGAATCAATAATAAATAATTACGCAACTGGGAGCAGCGCCGGATTTACCATTAGGCAGAGTAGGCAATTGTCTAGGATTGGCTGCGAGTTGCAATAAATATTTTTCAAATAGGCTACAGTAATAGGAAATAAAGGCGAAATCATTTAAAATTCAAGTTTTTAAGTGCTGCCAGATTTACCACTACGCAGAAACCCCTAAGGGCGACTGCCCTTTGGGGCAGCTATAAGTCCAATATAAATTTTTAAACTAAAATTAAATTAAATGAAGGAAAGTACTCAAGAGAAAATTAGAATTTTTAAGCGGCATGGGGCGGAGGAGGAGTGGATCTCAACTGCCTAGGGCGGCAGATGGGGTAAATCCGGCACTGTACAGATGCAACCTGAAAGAATTTCAATTGTGAAGTTTCAGCAACTTGAGAAGAATACTTCCGTCACCAGGATTACATTGTCAGTAACTTTTGATACTATTGATTGTAACTGCCACCACTGCGACAGCAGTATCCTTCTCTGGCGACAGCAACTTTAGAAGACAATAATATAATGATAACTGATGATAACTCACAGCAGAAGCTAACTCGCTCTCATTCATGTCTTCCATGAACAAAGGTTTCTCCCTTGGCTCCTGAGGCACATCTTCCTCTTTGCTGCCCATCATCAAAAACGTCATTCCCTGCAAGGAAGCAATGCCTAATGAAACTTCACAAATCATGGCAAGAAAAATCAATCAAAATTCAGGCCTTAAGGTACTTGAGATAGAAACACATTGTTGTGCTAATAAAGCAGGTATCATTTTGAATCTATTGCTAATTGCAAGAGAGGGTCAGCAAAAAATAAAATAAAATCATCCATTATTGGTATGGTAGAATCAACACTGTGTTCATGGTCCACATCTCAGACTGATCTGAAAACCTGTCGCATTGCAGGGGACCAAGAATTCTCTCAGAACAGGCTTGAGATTATATGCATTTCACTGGATGCACTTGGAGTAGGTTGGTCTCCAGATTTATAGTAGGCCTATACAGTTGAATCAGGATATAACAGCCTCGGCTGTAACAGACTTTCAGTTATAACAGACTCGAAAGGATGGTCTCACCATACTTCCATAAGACTGTGTATTTTACTCCTGATATAACAGACTAATTACCCATCATCTCTGCTATAACATACAATTTTTTGGCCCCTCGGTAGAAAATATGCTGTTTTTTAGTACACAGCGTCCTTTCCCATGCGAGGCAAGCACTGAATAGAGCGGGGGTCATTTTCCCACCTGTCACTGATCTAACCCTTGCCAAAAATGTCAAAATTTCATTATTTTTGGTCATGCCTAAGTTACAGGTGATCTAATTTATCATGTTTGTGGGTAGTTTCATCAATCAGTATGCAGTAGTGTGCATTATAAGCATATGAAAGCAGAAAACTGGTATATTCGTTGCAAAAGTGGCTATTTGGATGTAACAGACCTAGATTATAACAGACTGATTTCCTTGGTCCCTTGAAGACTGTTATATCCGGAATAAACTGGATTGCTAAAAAATCAGCTGCAGGATCAGTTGTCAATTTCATGAAATACTGGCTCTGCACGTGCTTATTTGGGCCACACGAGGTTTCGCTTATGTGACATGTTCGAGGCCATCACTCCCATGAGAACTGAGCATTTACAATCCCTCTAACTTTTTTTTAGCTCACTATACAGTATATATTAAGCTGGTTTTACAAACTTCCTTTAATATTCATCAATCCCGTTGCGAAGAACAGGTCCCCTGCTATATTCCATTAGGTGAAAGAGGAGCTTACATCTTTGAGGCGCATAGCTCCCCAATCTCCATCCTTAAGGGTAGTTCCCTTCAGCATAACCTTCTGTCTCTCAGGCTGGACACCAGTCAATGCAAACAGCTGAGCTTTGAACAACATCGGCTCCTCATCTGTGTTCACTTCCACATCCTGAAAGTTCTCCTTACCCCATTTCACCTTCACTGGAAATAAAGAGAGGAAATATAAATTATAATTCCAGTCACTTCCAAATGTTTAAGGCATGGTAAATTTCCACACGTCTGTGGGACAAGTTTAACATCACTTATGAGTACAAGGAGAGACAAATCCAGCAAATAAATTGAGCAGCTGTCAGTTTGATTATATTATACAAGTAATAATACTGCCACCACCAAAAGCAGGAGGGCAAGATTGATGATAATAACTGGACACCCCATGATAGGCTGTGTGGCCTGCTACGGATCATCTTTGCAACACCTGACCTAATTTATTACCCACGAAATGGGTGCATCCTGAGAAAATGGCATGAACATATAGAATGCCTAGCATGAGAGAAAATACTCCGCCCAACATGGGAATCAAACTGGTAGAAAAGCTTCCTCTACGTACAGAGTACACTATCGGCAGGTTCAACTGTACATGTCTGGTCGAAAAATATAAATTTTCAATTCTCATTCTTTACCAATTACAGTCATTATATATATTATATATGTACTTGAATCACCTCTTGACAAATCCAAACCATGCTCATTCTAAGTTTTTGCAAGTACTGCAGTATAATTATTGATCAATAATATAATTTTTCATGAGTACTACCTCACAAAATAATGTTACAATGAGACCAAATAATACTTCATTCATCCAACAGGTGCTACACAGTTACTAGCGAATGTGTTCTTCCCTTGGCACTCACCCTAAAGCTCCAAACTGTATATCCATAATAACCTACTCTCATTCATGGTAAGACTTTGTAGATTTAATAATTATGTAAGGTCTGATGGTAAAACAGTCATAAAATTTTGAATTTCATGAATCTAGAGCAGCATTTTCACACACTGGCATTCAGCAAAGGACATTACTGCCAAAAGATTGAAAATGTGCCATGTCATTCTTGCACAACACCCCCTAAACCTAAAGGATCCACCAACGTTGTTTTTTTCTCAACACCCTGCTTAAAACTATTGTAATTCATGTTAAAGCAGCAGTAATTAGCATCAGTGTTAAACCTAAAAATGTGGCATCCTGGCTGGGTTAAATGACAATAATGTCTTATTCAAATATAACCATTCGCAGCTTCTTCTAGTAGTAACTACCACATATGTGAGATTTAGAAATGAATCAGTGTCATTCAAGGTCAAGTACCTCTTCCTTCTATATCCATTTATGTTTTTTTCTTCTTTTATTTCTCACTGGCTTATGGCACTCCTTGTGTTTTAACATAAATACTCGCGGTACAACTGCCCTCTTTGCTAACATGCTTACCTTTGTACATCGGCATTTCGAGGCTGCGACTCCGCCTGTTGTTTCTGATAAGTGGAGAACTCTCTGGAGGTTGACCCAGCAGGGAAGCAGGCGAGTATTTGATCGGACGGCTGCTTCAGGCCACGAGGGTACAAGTTGCCTACGATAGTAGTAATCGACCGTACGATGTTCTTCTACACGTTTCAAAGTACACTGCACCAAGTGCAGCGTGCACACCTCCCTGCAGTGCTGATACTGAGTGAATTGAAGTGTCCAAAGGGCCTAGAATTCTGAAGAAACCAAAGAGCAAAGTCAGCAGGCTGCAGGCAATGACCAACAACTACCACTGACGTCCGACAGACAGGGATGGACTAGAATCAACCACTCCTTTCGCCGGATGTGCACGCGGAAGTTCACATCACCCGCCATCTTTGTTCAGGGCATCTACAGCCTGCAGTCCGCGCCAGTTTTTCAGACTTGTCATGCTGAGGGATCGAACTAGAACCGTGACAAATCACATTTTTTTGTGAAGCCTGTGGAATCTCCATCGTCCATCCCTTTGGTTGTAAGTACAATAAAAATCCCGCCAAGTAGCATGCTAGTTTCCATGACTGTGCAAAACACACAAAAATCATTAAATTAAAAGTGATTTCGTTCCATGCATTATTATTCCAAATAGGGCCTATGAGGTAAATCTAAGGGTGAGTCAGGATGGATGGTGCGGCATCTATGGAAGCATTCCATTCCGAGGGCGATCTGCATCAAGAAGAAATGATGGACTTAAAGATGGCAGAGAAGATGCAGGAGATGATTGTGCTGAACCAGGAGCTCAACAATGAGTGGTGGAGAAAGACCCCAAGCACTGCTAACCTCAAGAAATGTGGGGCCCTGCTGGCAAAACTCAAGGTATGTCACAATATCTGAGAGTGGTCCAAATAATTAGGCTCTGGTTACACATGCAATCATGCAAGTCTCTCTTCCGTCACCTGTTTGCACCAATAATAATCCCTGAAAATAAAACAGGAGTTTTAATTTACTGCAACATTTATATTTAGGTCAGAGACCTTGTTAGCCCCCAAGCACAAGCTTATTTGTTTGAAGAGGGACATGCATGGCTTAAAAGTGTATATGGGATTTCTCACCGTAGTTGCAGCTGATTCCATGATGCCATATAGAGATTTTTGCAGGTGTGACCAGGGCCACACATAATATTATCATCATTTTGTTAAATATTATAAACATTTTCTATATTTGATAGATTGAGTTGACAAAGTTCAAGTTTTTGCCAATCACAAGCGCAGAAGCCACCCAGAAGGAGCTTCTCATTGCACGTAAGATCACATCTCTATTGTACCGTACTTATTATAATAGAGTGAAACTTCTATAAGTCGAATCTCCATGGGACCGGGAAAAAACTTCGAGTTATAGAAGATTCGAGTTAGAGAAGTTTGGATTTTTAAAGCACATAACTCTATAAGGAAGCCTACATTTATATCCAATGACGAAAGGTGTTCAAAACTTGAAAATAACTGTCACTATCACACTTACAATGTTCCTCGTTGTTTTGTTGTAAAAAAATCTCCGTAATGGACATTTGCCTACTTTATCTCTCTACTTACATTCAAGGATGCAATTGTAACAATCGAGTCAAACACTTCTTTCGGTACGTCTGGCAGACGGAGGTCAGGAAATTGACCCTTTCTGTACATGTGGCCTACTCTCGACCCTTCGACTAGGTTACTAGGAAATGAGACAATTTTCCGTACTCGCAACGTGAACTTCGACTTAGAGAGACTGAAAATGCATTGATATCTCATCGTAAGGCCCTGCCAGAACTTCGAGTTATAGAAATTCGAGTTAGGGAAGTTTATTTCCTATTCTTTTACATTGTGACCAACCAAGCTCATCATTTTATTCGACTTATAGAAGTTTTACTGTAGTTTGTTTTGTTTTGTTTTTTGTTTGTTTTTAATACCCCATGATAGGGCCCGGGGCCCTCTTGGGGTGGGAAGGAGAGGTTCCCAAGGGAGGGTGCTCTTAAGTAGTCATTTCTGACCTTCTTAGTAAATACCAGACCTTTTCTCTTGGCCCTGGGCAGAGAAGGGAGTGCAATTCTGCCCGGACATGTCGGGTGAAAAGCGGAAAAAGATTATATGTGATTATAATAATATTATGTGAGGATCTCCTCTCTTTCTCCCTCTCTCATGCATTCCCCCTGCCACACACACACACACTTCCATAACAAACCCACCTAGCAGAAGATTTTATCCATGAATATCCTTCATGACAGGCAATATGCTGGAAGTGGGTGTAACGTGGAGCATAGCCATGAAGGACATCCCATCATTTGAACGATACATGGCTCAACTGAAGCCCTACTACCTGGACTACAAGGATTCCATGGAGGATTCAATGAAGATGTATGAGATACTAGGTCTCAATCTCATGTGCCTCTTGTCACAAAGTCGTGTGGCAGAGTTTCATACCGAGTTAGAGCTCTTGCCCATAGACGAGGTTCAGTCCCAGGTGTACATAAGTCATCCTGTGTCACTGGAGCAATACTTTGTAGAAGGGAACTACAATAAGATTTTCCAGGCCAAGGGCAATGTGCCTGCTCTGTCATTTAACTTCTTCATGGACCTGCTGCTGGAGACAGTTCGCGTTGAGATATGTTCCTGTATAGAGAAGGCCTACAAACAAATCAGCCTATCAGATGTTGCTGTGATGCTGAAGACTGAGCCGACTGAAATAAAGAAGTATGGCATAAAGCGTGGATGGAACCTGGGTGCAGATGGACGCTACCACTTTACAGATGGGGAAAAGCCAGTTGATAACACGTCTTCTGAAGAAATGGTTGCTCGGACAGTTGAATATGCCAAGGAACTTGAGAAGATTGTTTAGTTTTCATATACCATTGCTTTTTTTAAACTTGGCATAACAAATGTTTTCAAAATTACTAGTTCTCACAACATTTCTTCATCAACACATGTTTGTGATATGTTGTTCTGGCATAAGTCACCACAATGTGTACAGCTAATTGAATAAATCAAGTAAGATGTCAAAATTTTTAAGCCCTTCAGTTATCACATAACACTGGCCTACATATAGTGGATTGTAGGAATGTGCATATATGGATTGTACTGAAAGTATATCATGCTGACCTTTCTCATATTTGAACCTGTCACACCCCCACATCATGGTATGTCATGCTTGCATTGACTCCCTACTCTATTGGTGTCACTTTATGGATGACCCCCACCACCAATATGCACTACCCAGGATAAAAATGCAACCATTGCTGATGCTGCAAGTTGAGGTACATCGGTCAATTCACAGTGCCATGTGATCTGTGCCGTCGAGGGTACTCGTGGGTTAGAAAATATTATTAACTAGCAACAACTCTAGTGTGCATCAATTGCAATTCAAATGAATTAGTGGATAGGTGGATGTACTGTACATGCCCAACTGCCATCACTTCCACCATGCTTCTTTTTCACTTTAATTGGTGGGGGATATCTTTAAAAAACACTATGTAATTGCAAATAAAGTTTTTACTAACTGAGTGCACAAGTGCTGTTCCTATCGTATGACATAGTCCTTTGGATAATCAACCACTTTGGGAAAAGTTCTGACAAAGTCAGGGTCATAATGATCCAGTCTCTTTGGGACTGGTCGTATCTGCCTGATCTGATCAGTTATATTGGCTGCCATGTCTGGTGGGATGCTGTCATCTGCAAATATGTGAAGCCTCTCCATTAAGGTTTTCCTCATCAAGGAGCTTCCCAGCTTGTTGTACACCGCCAGCTTCAGTACCTATGTGAGATGAGAATGACTCAGTTATCTTTTGGTTTACTATTTTCTTGCACTAACTAATAGGATGGCTATTGAAAATAAAAGTTGCCAATATTGCCAACAATTCATCCCCTCTTCATGGGACTACCTAACCCCGTAAGTATGGCAATGCACCCCACAACTCAAAGAGGCACATTTCCTCTAACATCCTGAGCCAAAAGGGGTCTGTGATAGAAATCACAGATGGATCCATCCACCTTTGAGCTGTCTAACAGGCACTAAATATGCAGCTCCTCTTGTCTCCAGTTTAGAACTTATTTGCAAGCATGGCCCAACTCACCATTTTTGGGTCCTTTTTATGCAGTTCCCAAGCCAGGGTCCATGTGGCTCCACCTGGGTAACCAGTGTGGTGGAAGTAGACCCTTCGCTTCCACTCATCCCCCGGAAGGGCTACATCCCGACTGTTGATCACCACCACATGGTCACCACAGTCACCTAAAAATGATTGGTTACAACTACTGATGGGGGACTTGGTGGGCTCTGTTCCCCTCTTTCCCCCATCTCAGAAGAAATAGTTTACACCACAGTCTAAGAATACTAAGGTCTGGATACTCCCCCTCGTAACGCGGTGGAGGGCCACAGGCAGCGAAGGGCCCATACCTGTGGCATTCTACCGGGGCCCTATGGAACTGGCTTCTCTCACTGCTTCTCTTCTAGTTCTATCTAAGTGCATAGGGCCCTGGTAGAGTGCCACAAGTATGGGCCCTTAGCAGCACTGCCTGTGGCCCCCCACCACATTACCACCCCATCAGGCCCCCAATGCAATAAGAGGTAGAATGTCCAGACCTTACTATTCTTAGACTCTGGTTAACACTGTATTTCTTGTATACAGGTGCAATGTTGACCAACATACACTACTTAGGTCTACTGCAATGGCAATGGTAACAAATAAACAAAACGTTTGGACTTCATAGTGTATAAACACTTTCGATTCCATGTTATGGCATCAATTTTCACTTGAGTTGGTGCCATTTCTTTATAAGGCTCATTCACACTAGCGACCCTTGGCCAGGAATTCCTGGCCAATACGGAAACGTGGCCAGCGGCTGGCCAGGAATCGAAAGTAACAGTTCACAAGAGCGACGTTGTTGGGGGACAAGTGAGCATCGGGAGGCGCTTGGGAGTGCCGCTACTGCGCATGCGTTACTCCTGGCAACCTTCGCTGGCCATGGCTAGCCATCTTTCGGAGCATGGCCAGCTCAGCCACCTTTTCCTGGCTCGGGTGGCGACCTTCCCTTCCTGGCCGAACCTGGCCGCTAGCGTGTGAACGGGCTTGGCGACCTTTGGCGAGGAAACTTCCTGGCCGAAGGTCACTCGTGTGAATGCGCCTATAAACAGCAGGCTACTTTACATCATATTGGCATGCTGGTAGGAGCCACCAGGGATGGATTCAATATTTAGCAGTTGCAAATAAAATGCTGAACATGGACGTGCATGGCAAACACTTCAGAATACTCAATACTTTCTGTTCTCAACTGCCAGAATACAATGTACTGTACATAAATTTATTATTATTATTATTATTATTATTATTATTATTATTATTATTATTATTACCCTGTACCGCATTGTGGCTTGAGGGCAACAATTAATTTGCGCAGGCGCCATAAGCTTCAACGTTGGTCCTGGAAACCACAGTGTGGCCTGATGTCACAGTTAGTTTGTTAGCTGCCGCTAGATGACATACAATGTCGACAAATGACACGGTCAGGATATGGTATGAAGCGGAGAGAAGCCAAGGTCATTGAAAATGGCGCGAAATTTGAATTTGCTGATGCAGCAATTGTTTCTGGAGCTGATTAGATATAGGTGCAGATATTAAATCCAATTACATGTATAAACTGCAAAGAGTAGCTCTCTCATCACCATTTGTAGTCATTCTAATTTTGCCAGCACAATTTCATCACAATTATTTGGAGGCGCAGGCACAATATTGCTTGAGGTTTGAGTCCTAAGTCATTGCGCATGTTTTTATTCAAAAACGGTAACATGTATAGATATGACCATTACTACATTTTTAAGGTCCAGCGATTACAATTTGGACTGGAATAGAGATGGCCCCGAGATCTCAAGGGGAGCCAGTAAACGGAAGGGGATCATGGACCCACCCCCGACCCCAAGCTGCACGTGATGGTGGAATGATGGGGGTTATGATCCCCTTTAGTTTTCTGGGCCCCCTTGCGATATGGATGCCATGTGATGCCATCTATATATCAGATCAAATTGTAATTGCCGGACCTTCAAAACTTAGCAAAGGTCATCTCTATGTGTTACCGTTTTTGAATAAAAAAATACTTGCCATGACTTTTGACTCAGCACATGTAACTTCAAAGTCACAGGGTCAGAGATGACCAAAACATAATAAAAACCATCCTTACATCACGCATGATGACAAAAAGACGTTAGAATTTTTTTCTTCCCAAAATCCCAAAAATGTGCAGTACAGGGTTTTTAATATTATAATAATAATAATTATTATTATTGTTGTTGTTGTTGTTGTTGTTGTTGTTGTTGTTATTATTATTATTTCTGACTGTCTCTGCTGTCGACAACTTGCCCAATTTGCTCTCTTATTGAATCCGCTCTTATGGAATCCACTCCTGATGTGCATTATCAAATAGCTGGTCACCCTTGTTTTTACCAGTATTCCAGTACCAGTAAAGTACTTCCACATGTTGACAGTTAAGACAAAGTGCATCTCTTTGCTAGAGGACACTTTACAGGTCCCAGAAGAAGAAAAATAATATGAATAGCCCTCAGGCCTTACCTCAGGCTCATGCAGCTCATAAAATATTAATTAATTAAAACTCACTTAAAGGATGGTATATGGGCTTGCTCATTCCTGTAAGGTACTTCTTTATCTTCAGGGCCGAGTCAAATGGATTCTGCCACTTAGCATCGTACAGGTACCAAACCCGAGCAAAAGTGCACCATTGCTGTAAAAAAAAGCAACATTCTAATGAAAATGCAAAGACCTTAGACAAAAGATATTGTCTAGGGCAAAGACATCACTACAAATGTTATGTCATGCCAAAAGTTAGTGATAGAAAATTTTGTCTGATATCTATTAGCCGGCACATAATACCTAAGTAGCCCATTTGGCAGTACACAGGCTAAGGCTAAATCTCCCCCTGACACAATCTCCATCTCTAGCTGTTGGGTAAGGAAACAAATTACTGGTAGAAGTGGGTGTAAAATGCGTATCAAGTTGCATTAATTTATTAATAAGTAGGGGAGACCAGGGCACGATGGCTACAGGGGTATGATGGCACAGTCAAATTTTTGAAGAGGCTATTAGGTTCACGGACATGATGCTTATGTGGTAGGTGCAGATATACATGCTGCACAATACATCCTATTTTAAATTCAATCACAAAAGACTGTCAGCGGCAGTACTGATTTTTACCATTTTTGACAATTTGAGTCAATTTCAAATTATCATTCGTTTTTCTTTTTTCTTCCAACTGAAGTGCTAGATTAGTGCTAGCCCAATAATGCATTTGCAAAGCAGATCTGCCTACAAAATGACAGCACAAATGGACATTTAATATTTGTCACTCAAGAGCAGATGAGGACTAGAAAGGTAAAAAAATGCCTATGGGGCACAATGGCACATTTTGTTTGGGGCACGTTAGCACATGTCCCTACCAACCTTGGAGGGCTAAGGCGACCATGGCGATTATGGTAGACCATGACAGCCTCTAGTCTTCTAGTGCCTCTCCCCTGTCACTTAGGCTGGGCCCATGCACTTTTCCCAGTAGCCCACTACTTGCTCCTTAGGTGGAGGGCGCGCTATGTTATCCTGCAGGCAAAATATTCTGAATATCTTGAAACATCTTTGTAATCACTTGTAACTATACGGATATGAATCGATAATGTGTGTGGAAGTGATTTTCATGTTATTTCATAAGCCCTACCTTAGCCTTATATTACTGTGCCAACGTGCCCCGTGCCTTGTGCCATTGTGCCCAGGGCAAGGGGCATTATGGCACACATGCAGAGGGTTTTGAAATAATTTATAGTGGATAGCATATTTCAAATGCAAACATGTGAAAATATCACATAATTATATGCTCAAATGTCTAAAGTATTTATCGGTATAAAAATTACTGTGAATAAGTCTTAACTGGCCTCCTAAAAAAATCAAATGTAAAAAGTATGCCATCTAGCCTCGGCCTCCCCTACTACTAAATGTCTGTACAGTGTTGGACATTAATTGCATCGTACTGCTAGCGAAATTTTTTGCGACAGCAGAAGAGCACATCGAAGTGATGAAGTGAGGGCCGTTATATCATGCTTCTAAATTTTACAATATACATCAATAGCAGTGGTTCCCGGTTCCCCCTTTCTTGTTACTGCTTTGGTCATATAATTATCTGGTCTCCAGTGTAAGCATGGCTCACAGCGGCTCACAGCATTATGCCCTCCAGTAACTAGTCTTCAACAGTATGTGTACCACTCTCAAGATCATCCTGGCTGATACTACCTGCGTGCGTTTAACTGCCGACATTGCTGACACAGTCCTTGCCTTCCTACTTTCTTCTGCCTGCTACGGAGTCTGTAGCTACAAGCCGAGTCAGCCGCATACTCAACCTGCAAGCAGAACCATTAATCCATACATGGAGGCTGCCATTTTAGCGTCCAACTTGTAGTGCACCTTCCCGCCGCTTAATCAGGTTTGCAGCGCCACACTGATTCACATCCAACCTTCGATTTCTCTCAATAAATTATTCAAATTTAGGGCATGCCAAATTTAGGCGAATAAAAATATACCGGCAGGTCTGGATTTTTGTTTATATTCGATTGCGTAAGTTTGCAAGGTGGCTGTTGCAGAAGCAGTGGCAGCGGTTCGAACGGTCCCTGATATTGTTTTGCCAGAAAATTCCCTGAGTGGTGTTCGCTTTTTTCATTTGTCTCGTTCTTCCGGATTATCGGGAATAGACAAAATTAAGAGTTTCCGCGTTCTGGAGCCCCATCCCGACGTCGCCCGGTGGGATTGTTGCATCTTCTTCGGCAGGCCCAATATCTTGTCAGTCGTAGATAAGGAAGCGCTAGAACATCGCCGGATAGTGTGATATCGAGGGATGAGTTACGGAATATAATCTCAGGCCTGGCCCATCTGTCATACAGTTTTATAGCTCGTCACTGGTCAGCAGGGAGTTTCCCTAACCTACACTGGATATAAATATGGAGGTGAGCCAACAGGGTAGACTTTTAAAAAATAAAGGAATGCATGTATATACCAGATGTACGGTACTGTAGCCCATGTCCATATTGGTGGTTATTTTGCAGTCACACATTCCAGCAAGTTTGGCATGGAATCGTAAAATAATTCTTAAGGCCATTTCACAAAAAGATTTTGCGGCAGCGACAAGCGGCAAACGCCTGCCCCGCCAATTGTTACTAATTATTGGCAATAATAAATATAAATAATAAATATGCCGCAATGCGCGCCGTTTGCCGTGCGACATTTTTTTGTGAAATGGCCTTTAGAGTATATGCCAGGCTCCTGATATATGCTCAACAAATAGAATTTGGCCTCACCATCCATGTACAAGCTCCGACTATCTGCAACAAATCTCATGCTGTGAAAGCCACATTGGCAGCTTTTCATTGATGTTGCATTCAAAGAATTGTACATGAGGCAAAGGGGACTGTCCATAAATTAGAGACTGGCCAGGAGACGTAACCAGGCTGGGCCTAACTCATGGCCACACTTGCAAGTGTAGTGACAGAACTGCATGGAAATGAGCACCTGTGAGATATTTACCAATGTGGACATGAGGTGATATCTGAAACACATGGTGTAGCTTAGACCTACTGCTAAAATCCAACAACAAACAACAACAACAACATCACGACATTTCCCTATGAGGGGTAGTCAGCGATGAAGGGAGACGCAAGCTAACCCAACATATGAACTAATAAAACTCATGAGAATAAACCTAAAAAACAACCTGTCCCACCCCCCACCCCTGCCCACCTCAGACATCACCTTATCCTCAGACATATTTACCTATTTACCCATTAATTAACCTACGCCATTTACACCTATCCAAACAAACAACCCTAGCCTCAGCCACGTCCATGGTCCTATTGACACAAGAACGTCTCGGCTTAACACTAGCAACACCCTTAAGACACTGGCCCACCTGGTCCAATCATGTCTTCCTAGGCCTACCCTTGCCCCTCTTACCAACTACTCCACCCAAATAAACCTTCTTCACAATCTCCTCCTCCTTCATCCTCTCCACATGGCCAAACCACCTTAGAGTAGACCTACACACCTTATCTTTAACAGTCTCCTTAACATTACACCTCTCCAAAATCTCCTCATTCCTAATCCTATCGAACTTGGTAACCCCACAAACAGCCCGGAGATAACGCACAAGTCACAAGTCAGAGAATACTGAATATTCAGAGTGGGTTTATGTCGGGTAAGAGTTGTGTAGATCAGATATTCTGTATGAGACTCGTGATAGAAAAGT
>JYFJ02002384.1:0-58110 GCA_000934665.2 Catajapyx aquilonaris
ACCGTCTCTATCCTACACTGCAACTCCTATTGGCGACCTATCGGCCTCAATTTCTCTAGGTGACCCTCTCCAATCGTGATTCAAATCCTTTCTCGTGCCATACATCCTGGAATAAACCATCTGATTTTTTTCGACCCAAAAAAGTGATAAGTACACATCCTGAACCAAACCGAGCGGCACATACTGTTTAACGCTTGAACAATAATTACGTGGTACCGCTACAGCTGAATCAACAAACAATCCAACAATATTCTTACGGCAGGTGGCGTACAGCATCCTGCGTTGTGGATCGATGAATTATGGAAAGTGAGCTACGCAACAATTAAACAATAAAAAAATGTTAAATTGAAGCATATTGACCGTGTTCATCAGGAAACAACATTGTGCTCGGCCTGTAAACTCGCAGCATTTACTGATAATGTTTGCAATTCATGAAAATTGCCACAAATTTGCCACCGCCGTAGAGGATAAACATTCCAACCTGCGCTACTGTTTCAGAGAGGGGGGGGGGGAAAGTTGATTAATCTATGATTGTCGGTTGATTATGAACAGCAGAGCATAGCCCCAGGTGGTCGCATAAACTGCGCTGATTATTTCTCACTCTACGCGAAAATTGTGCTCCTGCCAGAAAGTCGTTATTCTGGCATTTCATTGCTCAACTTTATGTATATGCTCTGCGCCGACTTCCCCCAGAGTATTTTTTAAAATAATTAAATTCTACCATTCTCAGGGCAAGAAATTTGACTAACACCAATGATATTATCTGTGGACTACACTGCAGGTTTGAATCCGCCAACAATTCGGGCCTCATTGTGCCCCGCAGGCCAATGAACGTTATTGTGGCTTTGCCAACACCAGAATATTGCACTATGGCAGACAAACCTATAATATTAACTCACTAATCACTTTTTGTACAGGTGTCAGTCGATCGGCCGGAATAATTATTTTCATAATTTCCTGATTTGTACTGAGACCTATAATATGTCGTTTCTATATAGGAATTAAATTATGTCGGAATTATTGGAACGAAATAAAATAGGCTCTTGGGTCGACTACCAGCTAGCATTTGGACTTATGGTATATTCAGCAAAATTCATTCCGCTTCCCTTCACTCATTCCTTTCTTTATATCCCCTTGGTATCCAGGCGGCACGTGCACAGAATTGTACCATCCCAAAAAAGGGGACTAGGAGGATATGCTGCCTTTCCCTTTCCTCCCACCAAAGTCCATCCAAAGAGCACTATATAATCCTGTTTTCCATGACCTTTGTCCTCTGGGAATTCCGACGTAAAGAACTACAGACCCACACTGTCTTAAAAGAAAAAGAAAAATCACGTGCTTGTATATGAAAATTTCTGCTTATTGACAGACGTTAATAACAAACTAATAATTAAGCTAAAATAAGTTATTGCAGTTTCATGCTGGCTGCGTGTCATGGCGATCAGAATTTCATCTCACATTCTCCCAATAGCCTTTGTTGTCCAGAGGCGATGTGATTAAGCTTGCAATTAGTGAGGACAATCGTGGCGTTATTTCCTGCGGGAACTGGTTGGACCCAGCAGCACCAAAGGCGAAAATCAAGAGTATAACCTAAGGATGTTATTGATTTATAGAGAGAGGGACGATTTTTGGCCATTGGATCATGCGTCGGCCTTGCCAATACCTCCTCTCTACCTGATCGGTATTCCCTTCAACTGCAGCCTGACTGTTCTCAACATTTTTCGCCCTGCTTCCGCAGGTTTTTGGGCCCAGACCAAAAAAGCAGTAACCGAGAGAGAGAGAAAGAGAAAAAAAAGGTCTTGCTTGCAGGAGACCATTATCAAAAAGAGCTGCTTTTCTAGCGAACGTGACAAGTGTTTTCATAAATCTACTTATGCGTATAGTGAGGAGAAAACGAGGTTACATGTGGTCAGCAAATTCAGACTTATTAACTTCCTAAATGGGTTAGTTATATTTATGTGCGCTTCAAGTGTCACAGTTGGTTCGAGAAAGTTTGGAACAAACTGAAATGAGCTGGTACTTACAGATTTGTCACTTGTTGCCTCGATGAACGTTATGATATGAAAGTCGTCATTCCTGTCACACCCTGTGAATAAAAAATGCACTGTTTTTTTAAAGCTGTCACGAAAGAAAGTTTCGATGAAAAACCATTGCTCGTGTCAACACAGTAATTGTTTTTAACCTCAACCCAAAACTTTCGGTTTTAAAGCTCTGCGAATTTCCCCGGGACTTTTGTAGCATTTCTTATTCCTTTTTTTGCCAGAATAATGGCCTCCTCTTGTTATGGAAGTATCAAATAACTAACGTGCTTTTGGAGCAGCAATATAATGATGTGTTTCACTACAAAAATGCGCCTGACTTCCTAACAAAACAAAATACTTTTGGCCTATAATATCACATACCCCAACCCCAGAAAGAGACATTAGACGCTTGTACTTTCTGGAGGGAAAAAAACACTGTAAAAAAAAACAATAGCTATTTTAGGAGAAGGCTAACAAGATGTTTTGTGTTCAGCCTTGTTACTGCCTTTTGGTCATAGTTACCTTGAATAAAATATTACAACTGGTACTTCGCGTACTATTCATAACTCCATGTGAATAAAAAATTACTTCCCAACACCCTGTTGCTCATCAGTTTGATAAATAATGAGTTCAGCCCATCAGAAACTGTGTCACTTACCTAAATTATACTCTCCCTCAATATACTGTATACCCCGTGAAAAGCCTATATTACTGATATTTTCAAAAATAATTTTACCTGCAAACTAGGTACAGCATTGAATTTATTTGATCAAAACTTTCTGCAGCAAAGTAGTCTTTACAATCACTACAACCTACAGCAAATTATAATTAGCAGCCGAGCCGAGCGGCTTGCTGAAAATGAATATAACTTGTAGTATACGTATATATGTACGGCACAAAATTTATGAAATAAATATTGGCCCCGCAACTGCGGCAAAGTTTGAAGTGGATTTAATACCCGGCATTCTCATAATAAGGTTCACTAATTACGTAGCTGGAAACCAGTTGATTCCGCCAGAGTCGTCAGCTCATGCAAAACAGGCACAAACTTTAATTCCGTCTCCCAACTACTCATTAAATGTATCAATATTTGGCGGAGTAATAACACACCTCGTTAGTGCATGTAATTATTTCCGGCGACAATGCAAACTCCCCCTGTCAGACTTTAATTCAAAATTCGCAATTATTTTTTTTTTGCGCAAATTGCCATATCTTTAATGCGCTTTAGCAGCAGCCAGCTATACACAAAGAATCTTACTCAACACCTAGGAAGCGGCTAGGAAAGGGAGGTGGGGGGTAATTAAAATTTGAAACTCCAATTTGTATGCTCAGAACAGCGTAATAATTGGAGATTATACAACTTGGACAATCATTGAGAATTTCCGCAGAGCACTCGGCGGCTGGCGGGTTGATAACCGTATAAACTTTGTCTCAAAATCCGGAGAACCTGCTGGGCAAACTTTGAATTCTTTCCGTCAGATGTGTCACGAAATTTATCGGATCTTACCTGCTGAACGTGTCCGAAACATGTTTTTTTTTGGGATGCTATTACGCGAATAATTTGGACTCCAGCCAAGCTTTAATTAGCTGATTCCCTCTGTGCAGGGCCTAATTTGCCACTCCCCCCTCCTCCTAAAAAAAATTCAGTGTGAAAGATGGCGGCCAAATTTCCTAGTTGCCTGTACCTGCAGGAGGTCTGGCCGATTTCATCCGTCACACCCAGCAAGCAGCACATATGCTGATGATATTGCCGAGCAAACTTGGCAGCCCCACGGAAACGCTCGTTCTCATTTTGTTCCGTGCTCTACTACTACGGCTCCTTTATTATCGCCACCGGACGACCCCCTAGCTATTTCCTGCAGCAAATGTTCTCTCTCTGGACTGCACACCCTCCAAGCTTAAAAACCTCACATGAAAATGTTCGTCACAAGTTGCACTGCATCCGACACAATTTGTGTCATCGAAATTTCATAAAAATCGATCTACTGGTATCGATGTATTAAAAATCGATTTTTATGTCCATACCTGTGTTGTCCCCACAAATTACCGCCTACATGTTACATCCTCAGTCCTGTTATAATACACACCTGAGACTGGAACAATACCAACAACCTAAGAGGCATATTGCGCTGGAGGGGAAATAAAACAGGTGCGCGTGAGAAGCATGAGACATCACGCTTTCAACCTTTTTGCAGATGGGGGCACGTAACGGTATATCTCGGAGATGCTCAAGGTCTCATTTTCTGACTAGTTTGAAGGAAGGGAAGAAGAATATTTCCAGATATATTCCTGAAGATGCAGGCTCTCTTTTGTAAGGAGTCTGTCGAGGAAGAACGTTTCCATCCTCAGTTTTTCGCAGACCTGTGCCGTCAATCTTGCTTTGCAGATGAGCTTTCCATGTCGTGTTACCTGACACCGCCCCAAATCTTTCTGGAACACTGCGTTTTTCACTTCCCACAGAAAAGCACGCTTTACATCTATCGCCGTCTTGCTAACAATCACGTTACACTATGAATGTCCATTATTTAAGCACCGGTATGGTCCCGTTGCACCGTTCATCAGGTCAACACCTTACCTAGATCCAATCGCAATTTTGTAACGTTTCATCATTACCATATACCTTTTGTTCTACTCTGTCCAACTCCCAAAACAGGGCGTAATTTACCCCTCGTTTCGGGGCATGCCAAACAAGGCGTTGATTACTAAGCTAATGGCCAGCGGGATAGCAAGAGACATGGAGTACTGGAGGTGTATTTGCATACCCTGGGAGGAGTAAGCAGCAAGGACAGCTCTATCAATTGGGACAGAAGCCACCGGACAGTCACTGACCTAATTGGTTTCCGCCTCTTTGTGATTCCTCTCTTTCCGGATCCGCCGGAATTAAAGCCACGCTCACCACACAATCTCCCATCAATTCAAATGGACCGGTAAATTATGTCCCATTATACAGTCCGTTAATTCCGCCATACCCAGATTCAACCCACCAGATCGCGGTTCCAACGCTCCCCGATTTTTTGGGGTGGTTCTCCTGAAAAAAAAAAATTCTTGCACGACACTGATTCCACACTGACAAAAATATTCCACACACACTCGGAAACAAAGGAAGGAAGTTGGCGATTTTTTTTCTCTCTCTACTTCTTCCTTGCCTCTTTCTCACACTGAATTCGCCGCACATATTGGTTAGGACGAACCTGCCGAGGTTGGGAACCATAAAGGAAATGCTCACGTCAGCATTCTCTGTTGGTTTTTTTTACTACATCCGGCATACAGTCCACATGTCCACCACTTCTTAAGTGTAGTACCCTACAGATTTGATGAAGTACAGCACCGGCCAATTCGCATTTTTGAAAACTCCAACCCCAAGTTTTGGTGTATATTATCCAACGAGCATACTTATAGAGCCCGGGTTGCGTTACAAAGGCAAACTAGAAACCCAAGCTTTGAAACTCGGTCAAAACAATGCTCAAGAGAGGTAGTGGGGGGCTATAACGCTACTACTCCAGCCCATAGCACCACTTTCTTTTCGGAGGGGGGGAGGCCCGGGCTCGTCTCCGGAAGAGTGCTGCTACTCCAAAACTTAATCATGCAAAGTCTCGCCCCCCCCTCCATGTTAGCCGTGTCCAATTTAGACCCAGGCTCATTTGCACAGCCGACGGGTTTAGCCTGGCTGCTAGGCCTATTAGAAGGCCTCCAGCTAATGGGGCTCATCCCAACACCAACCACTACCATATGTAACTGCTCATCCTGTCCCGTGTCCTGTGTCAACTTTGCCTGCCGGGCTCTCTCTCCATCGAGGGGAAAAGATGGCTCTTCTGGGACCTCTGGTGCTCGGATTGTTCCCGGAGATTGTTGACACGGAGAGCAGCGCCAGAGGGAGAGAGGCGTGAATATCGCGACGCCCGCGACGCCCCCCCCCGATGCNCCCCCCCTGCCCAGAGGTCCACATAAAAGCAGCATGCCAGTCTCCATTAAAGTGCACTAATCTCCGTATCTGGCGCTCTTCAAATGGCGGACACTCGTTTGGCAGGATAAGTTTGAGCAGGTTAGGACCTACATTATGAGAATATGAGGTCAAAGGTCGCCACACGCAAGAAGAACGCGCAATTTATCCTAGAGTACCTGAATGTGTATATCCAGTTGGGAAATGCCTATCTCGCCTGGAAGTTTCCGGATTTACGATCGAGCTTACCCCGCCAGCGGTTTTGGCCAGTTTCCGGATTCAGTCGCTCCTCCCTTCCACCACAAGTTGAAGGACAATTAAATGTACCCCAGGGGTCACTGCCTCGTTCCCTCGATAAATGCAATTCAATTGAAGCGAGATATGAAGTTCCAGCATTTAGCTCGGGAGAACTGAGCCCCTCATTTCTATACGGGAGCAAAATATTCCAAATCCCATAAGAATGTATTGAGGAGCTCCTCCGCCCATTACTCATGCGCAGGACGTGGACCACTAGGAAGAGTCGCGGTAACAACAATATGTGGCGGCCATACAACGAAGGATTTTAATTACGAAGATATTTTCCATCACGCTTCTAGCAATTTTGACACTTATGCGTGCATTTTGCTGCAAAGTGCTAAATGATCCTGTATGGCCTCCTTTTTCCATTGTCATTTCTGATCCTCAGCGCAAACAATGAGGCTATTCGCTTACATGCACTGACAGCCGGGTGTGGCCATTTTAGATCCATGGCCTGTGACAAAAAAAGTGTGACTAAAGTGAGAAAATGTAGTGAGACCGACGACGTTATGTCAGGATGACCTCCTCTTCCTTTTTGCACTAGCTCCTCTCTTTTTTTTGCGATCCGGAATCATGTCAGGCAGCGGCCATTTTCTAAAGAGTAATGGATTACCCGTAAATCTAAATTTAACGCGGGTGTCGTCCTGGGTAACATCCAGCGCTCTGTATCTGTCGGGCAAACTTGATCTGAAGGACAACCGAGTAGGGGTTACTCAGATCGTGTTAACAGCAGGACAGGAGTTAATGATCCTAAATTACCATACAACTTTCATGGTCAGACCCGTGCGAGTCAGTAAAAAAAACTACGCAAAAATTCTAATAAGGGAGAGAGCAAGTGAGGTTAGTTTTATGAACTTTCATACGCTGAGCAGAGCAGCACGCAAGACAATGGCACGCCAGTATGTTGCCTTGGATAAAGTTTGCAAATTTTGTTCCAATTTACCAATTTTCTACACTTTATGGTCCTTCGTGAGGAGGCACAGCAGTCCATCAAAAAACATACTTTGAATAACATGGACCCTTCTCTCTTTGAATATTTAATTTACAAATGAATTTTTCAATGCAACTATCCTCATCTTTGACATCACTCTGATGAGTCAATATCCTTATTTCCCAATTGTAATTAAAAGTCCTTGGAATAATTTACCTTATGGTTATTGCTTGGGTACTTCCGAGTGATGTCGTGAGTTCACGTGTTTTATGATGTCTTCTCGCATAAAAATACCCGCCAGAGAGACGTGGTACATGTCGCACAAAAGGCCACAGTGGCGCAATGCCCCACCGAGAAAGGCCACATATCATCACAAAGGACAACAAACACGAATTATTCAGCACGTATAAAAATAACTTCCAAAAGTACACGACTCGTATCCTTACTGTACGTAAAAATAGTTTTCCTGCTGAATTGCCTTATTATTTGTCACAATTTTGAAACCAACCTGCTTCTTATTAGCCTCAGCAATTGACATTTTTTTAATATATCTATATAAGAACCTCGAAATAATTGCTATTGATAAGCCCATCAGGTTCAGTAAAAGCAATCCTGTTAATCACTGCAGGGCGTCTGGCCTGGAAACAAACTGTTCGACCCTCAGATGCCATCTGTCACATGTGTTTCATTCCCAATGAGTAAACTCAAGTCGGAAAGGATATCATCGGTGAGGTTAATACATGCCTTAAAAATTACTACTCGCACAAAATATTGGTAAAAGATGCTGAACTTCTTATAGACAGTCACCAGAAGTTTCAAAATTTTGATGACCTATATAGACCCAGTAAAGTGTGAACCATCCATTTTTTCTGTGTTATTAATTGCTCGTCACACAATTGCAAGCAATGAAAGCGCCTTTCAAAACTCCAATTGATCGATCCAAATCATGTCATTTTCTCTTTTCATTCATAGTTCATTTATCACGTCATTCCGCTGTGAAAGGAAGTAATCAGCGATGATACAGGCGAGACGCAAGTTAATCTACAAACATGACATTTACTAGCAGGTGAACATCCATTGCGAACTTAAACTTGACAGAACCTGACAATCGGCTGCGCAACACCCCCTGCATTAATAAACAATCCGATTAATTACGTCAGCTCTTTCATGAACAGCCAATTATTGCTGTCCATCATTCCAATCGTTACATTACCTCCACATAAAATTATTCGTCATGGCTGCGCAAAGAACAGCAAAAACAACGCTCCTGTGTATTGAAAACAAACGTGGCGAGCATAATGAGGCAGTCTATGGAAATGTGGAACACTCGCCGGATTATTGGTGCACAACACACATCAACCCTTATTACCCTCCGCAATTGGAGCAGCAGCCATTGTATGTAAGCAGCCAACAAGAGTGAAGATTCTTCTTTTTTTTCGGTCCACGTCTTTTTTTTCCAACGTTGTCAGTATAACCCTGCCCAGTGTATCGCGCCATATAGTCTACAGAGGCTGGCGATGAAATAATAGGGAGCCGGCCGACGGTTCAACTCCCAGCCCATTTATTACACGATACATAAGGGGATATTAGCATAGTAGTTAGCCGGGGAATCCCTGCAGCTTTTGTTCCCCAGCCTTTGAGGTTGTAAGCTCATCAGCATGAGCGTTTCAATGGCGCTCGATGGATAACACATACAGAAAGGACGGACCCAATTTTTTGGGCGACACATTTATGTATTTTATCATGATATTGCTACCTACTGATTAATGTTAATTATACCTTGCCATTGGCAACTGGGAAGTTTTCCGGTTGCATTATGGGAACATCCATGTGTGTCACTGGTGCTCAGTTTCTTCATATATGGCAGTTGACCTACAGTTGCCCCTAAATTGCGGAAAGCCATGCTAATAAACCCAAAGTGAGACCGTCTACATGCAGTACACATTGGCGATTGCATTGCACGCCAAAAACCGGTTTCGAACTGATGCGATAATTCGTATTCATGCTCACGCACTCTGCGTGTGCCAACGCAATACCCTGCTCGTATAAGGAGGATGAGTCCGTATTTGCAAAAAAAAAAAAAAAAAAAAAAAAAANCCTCCACCCCCATTATCCAGAAACCGCCCATCCCATATATCCAGCATGACTTACTGCTTATTCCGCGTCCTTCTCTATATAGGGAGAAAGAATTATGGCATACTATATGCCAGTCCCCCCCCCCCCCCCTTTTCTCAAGGCATCATCATAATGCGAAAAATGGCAGTGTCCCTTTCCGGTTCTAAAAGGAATATGTCACCATCAGCTGCACCGAGATTCCATAATGTAGGCCCTCCCCACAACGTCCTAGGATGATGGTCCATTTGTGGAGACTGCTGCCAGAAGCAGTGGTGTTAAGACTTACTGATCTGGAAACCAGAATTATATACATACAGGGTGAAGGCTATATTTGCGCAAAGAAAAACAATTATTTAAAGCAGCCATGTTTTATGCAAAATCTGGGAAGGAAAAATCAGTAGATGGCGCATGCTGCTTACTTCCGAAATTCTGCGGCACGACATGACGGAGGCGTTTTAATAACAGGATATTCCGTTTGTGGATTTGAACAGTTTCTTGTATAAAGATGACCAGTCCGATCCGAATGGGTCAAAAGACGGCGACGGTACCAAAATAAATATATATAAAAAAGAAAAGTTCCTGTGACGAGAGAAGCGGCGCAAGTCCTCTCATCCGACTCTATACATCGTGGACCAGCAGCAGGCCTCTCACGCTCAATAAAAACGAGCCTGGGGACAAGAGAGGCCAGTTGGACAAGCCTAAGGTAAAAACGCTTCCAGCTTTATACGTTTCTTTATGGCTGTCCTTTTATTGGTGCTCTCCAAGATATTTTTCAAGCATCCACGTACACAATGGCACTGCATTTCCGGTCCTTCCACCAATCCCCCCATGTTACGGGTCCTCTCCCTTTTTCCCTCTCAGAGAAGTGTATATATTTGCGATGTTATTACATCCCCTCCATCAACCTTTTGTAACAAGGTACGCCCGAGGTATGGAATAACGAAAAGGTCCAAATTCCACTGGCAGTGAAGGGAGAGACATCCAGATTGTGTGCTTGGATGGGTATAACGCGCCAGTGCTGAGGATCATAAAAATATATTGATTGCTAACTTTTAATCTATACCTATATATGACATAACTTACCACTATTACAAAAAAAAGTACTAGGCTACTGAATTAGTAATTTTTTCGAATGTTACAGCTCGATTTTGCATGCAAAAGGTGTTTGTAGGTTCTTCAAGATTGCGAAAGTACATGTGGCATGATGGCTTCATTATTTATGATGTTGACGAGTGCTAAACGGGGAAAAATACTATCTTGATTGTGGATTGGCCTGCAGGTGCATACAACTCACGTGTTAAGCAAGAGGAAAAGCCTTATACAGTACATCAGGTGTAGGCCGTTATTGCGAGATGAGCCATAGAGCCTACAAGTTTGTTAGAGAATGTAAGAGGATGCAATTACTGTGCACAAACCTGCAAAATAATTATCAGCAGTGACTAAGACTTCACCTGTATTATACAAAATATAACAGCAAATTTTCCTGCACAGTGCAAATTGCGATCCGGTTCGCTTGTCTCCGGCTCGTACAAGCTATAAATGAGCTTAAAATGCGAATAACTACCGACCTATGAAAGTACGTCTAAGTTAACCTAATCTTGTCTCTTCTCCGAAACAAGCCCCGCACTTCGACTCCCCCTCCCATTCTCATACAGCATATTAAATTCTTCATTTTAATCACGCCCTAATTGTTCATCACTTGGCGCTAATCCGACGAGCGAAACAAGCGCCAACGATTTTCATGATTATTAATGAACTAGTCAACTTCCTCAGCAGAAAAGGGCTCGAACCCGAAATGCTGAAATGCTTCGCCCCCCGTATAAAGCGAGATGGGGGGGCCCCCCAGTAATGAAAATTGCAAAACCCCCTTCCCCTGTATATAGTACAAAAGTCTCCAAGAGTTTGAGCTTCCTTCCGAGCCCACGAGCCCATCTTATGTCCGGAGGCCTGAAAAATAAATGCGGCCTCTTTCCCCCCCGCTGGAATCGAGGCATTCATTACCAATTTACCATCTAAGGGAGAAGACAGAATGCAAGAAGTGCAAATCTTCATTATTGTCCAAAATGTGCGACTGCTTAAAGGTCACCTGATCTGCCATACAAGGCCTACGTTTCCAGTCCTCTTTTTTTGCAATAGGGGTGTTTTATGGGCCATAAATCTAGTCCTTTCCAAAGAAACCCATAAAAAGTTCTATATACGAGAAAAAGAGGTGGGGGAGGGGAGGGGTTCTCTCTTTTCAAAAAAAAAAAATGTTGGAGGGATGGTTTATGGTTGAGCCAATCGTGGTGTAAGGTCCGGATTCGCGGGTATTTTCCTTTGGCAAAAAAAAAAAACTTCCCACAATGCTTACTTTCAAGATCCAGGTACAGCTTCACGTATTTTTTAACGATACGACACCAAATCCTTTTCTTATCACACCTTAACTTTCTCCAATCTGTTAGTGACAAGTACAAAACTGCTTCAAGATAAAAATTGGAGTATCCTTCAAGCTGTAGCTCGGGGTCATTATTTTGGCGAAATACTCAGCAGCTTGCGACATTCGCTTGACACGTGTCACCAATTTTAATGTCAAGTGATGTCAAAATAATTCCTGGGTCTGAAGACGGCAGCATGTCTCACGACATGTGACGCAAAATATTTTACATATCGAGTTAGTTGCAACAATGTTTTAGCCTAGCAATATTTCTGCTCTAATTACATTCTATACATGCACTAGTTTATGCGGAACCTTATTATGAACTGGATTCATAATTAATCAGATATTTTAATTTTGCCTCATTAAAAACACACAGTGCTGTCTGTATGTTTTGAGTGGAATATAAAAATTGCCAGAGGACAAAAAGTTGTAAACAAGTTGCACCTGCCCGTAACTGAAAATAGCATTCACTTCCAACCCATAAGTGTCATTCAACAAAATACGTAAATACATACCTTACCAATAGGGAAATGCAGCACTTCACTTGGAAGTAGGACAGAACAGAGATACACTTATATATATAAAAAAAAGTCATTGGTTTACGCTACACTACATACCGTATGTTTCATAATAATTAATCCGCTTACATCGTTATTACAATGCTATGTAAGTTCTCATGGTAGATTTCCGTCGAAAACAACACATATTGTAGCACATAAGCCGGCTTACACGCACTTGTACACTGCGGGCAGTAGGCGTGTCACGACTATTTAATTCCGGAGAGTTAAACACCCGTTTTGTATACACATTACGGCCTGCTTTTCACCGCGATTCACAACCTGTTGAATTCCGAGGTCACATCCAAATTTGCACCACTGAAACTAATCACACTTCTCCACAACAACACATTGCCTTCAATGCAAAAAAAAGAGGATTCGCACGTCTACTTACTACAGTCCAGGGTCGCGGGATGGAACTATTCATAGCATCAAAATGTCCCATTCAAAACCAAGCCAAGCCAGCAGATATCACCAGGTCCAATCACGTGAGATAAAAAAGTCCCATTAAAGCCAGCCGGTGCAAATACGTCAGATATAATATTCCTCGCACAAGTTTCGCAACTTTCAGTGATATAATTCCCCAAAGCACCGCCAGAAACCTGACAGTTTCCGTCCGTTCGCATGTAGTCCAAGTGAACTAAATAACAAGCCCTCTAGAGAGAAGGCTCACCCCCTCTCTCCCCCCCCCAAAAAAAAAAGGTCATAACATCCAGTCCGGACGATAAGTTTCTCGGCGTGGCTCAATTTTCTTTTGCTCCGGCTCCGCAAGTGAAGAGATAACACTAATTTCCGCGATAAACGCTATCCTCTTGTAGCCCTTGTAACTCCCCCCGGAAATGAGTTTATAAATGTACAGAGGGAATGTTCATGGGGGAATTCTCAACGGCCACACAAAGGGGCCCTCGACCGAGATTTTAAACGGATTTGGTGCCGCGATTACTCCATTATTATCCTATAAATAAAACCCTGGCTGCGACCCCCAAAGCGCGCGGTTTTCAAAAGGAGGCGAAAACTGGTTTTTTTTTTTTTTTTTGTTATTGTTTATCAGCGGACACGGTATATGGCTCGCGAAATCAGCGGTCATAGTTTGCAGGATGAATGTGGGGGGGCTGATTTTGCATCACAATGTAACTCAATCTGGTCCAGGCCAGCTGTGGGCCGATTGGTTTTTTCTTACACCCCAGAGCTGGGTGGTGTGTTTTTGGGGAACTGAAATTTTTTTTTTAAATGCCTATTGTGGATGGCAGCTGCAACAATTGCGATGGAAGCTTGAATAACGAGGGTGGGAGAAAAAAACACAATTTATTTAACGGGCACGCTTTAAAAAAATGACTGACGCAATTACATTACATGAGCAACAATATCAAATGTTTTGAACTCGAGTGATGAGTTAACACGTGTAATTCTGTGGATTTTTTTTTATAAAGTTGATCAATTGATCTAAAAATGAGGCGTGTATAATTTGCGTGTAATAACAGGCTGGCACGTACTGGTTGGGAAGCCAATAGCCCGAAGGCACAACTGATATGGATCCCTCCGATGCGTGAGAGGCTGTTATGCCAATTTACAGCTTCATATTTCAATGGCCACTCTTGGCCCCGTACCTGCGGCTAGAAAGAGAAGCTTGTGCAGGCGGAGAGTGTGGTCAGTGTTACAAGGAACTATTACAACAATGTGATGACAGCAAACGATCAATCTGGCCAACAGATGCCTGGCGTATCTAGCCCTATATAAACCATTTCAAGCGGCTTCTCTGCATAATTTAGTAAATAATTTCAACTCAAATTTGAGAGAGATTAATCTATACCTCATCTGATATTAAGCAACTTCCAATATTATTTCTGGATTATATCATTTGCCTGCAATAAATAAGAGTGCAATAATTACAGTCGGAAGCATTCACGGAATCGCTTTCCATTTTCCTGGAGTACATTCCCACTCAATTATTTATGCATTACGGACGAGTTACTCTAGCAACATTGATTGGCTAGTCCTCACGTTACTAGGCCAAGCGCGTGGAAAAATACCCGAGTAAATTTATGTAACTAGGTATGGTTGTCCTTTACACGTCGTAGGCCTATGCTCCGAGCACGTGCTTCTCTTTTCATATTATGCATCCAGCCCTTCTCAACAAGTGCTCCCTTAGATATGCAGCCTCTCTTTTTTTATACACTAGCTGCTTGTATGCGCTCGAGTACCCAAAAAGCTGTCGCGTACTTTCTCAGCAAACATCAGCTGTAATCTTGTGTCAGTTACACACAAACCTACTTTCACTGGGGGATATCTAAAGATGCGCACTGTCTGGAACATAACGGAAATGCAATGGGAAGATCCCGCTTTTTTGTTGCTTTTTGTTGCTCGTTAATTAAAGAATAACTGGCTTGTGCCGAGGGGAATTTTTATGATATAAAAATACAGGATTGATATGTACAGATTATTTGATTCCATACAGGGTCATTATTCAGCCGATTACCTTCTGATAATATATGTAAGTACAAATGATAGCATCATAGTGGGCTTGAATTAATGTCAAGTTTTCCCCGAGGCGGAATAATCTTAGTCACAAACTGGTCAATGGCGAGCTGCCAGCTGAACTAACGAGTAAAAAATGGGGCGTCTTTTACGTTCCAGGCTAGCTGAAAAGGCCCATATCTTCTTGGAAAATAAAGTTTGCAAATCAGGTTGCAAATAATTATGCGTGGAGATAGGGAGTGCCTTTCAGTGACGGTGCTTGACAAAGGGAAGGCAGCGGTGTGGGGATGCTTTCAGGGGGATCAAAGAGGGAACTCCCGTCGTTGTAACATAATAAACAGAAGGCAAACTTGGGAGAGTTCGTCTGCTTCAATGGGTGTGTGAAAGGTCTCCAGCTGCCTTTGAAGTGATGCAGGTGGAGAAAAGGCCTAGTAAGAGCTGCTGGATGGTACCGGACGGCTATAGCACTTCCCAAATATGATGATAGCAATAACGCTTTGATCATGATTGATTTTTTTCCCCTTTCCTTTCTAGGAGCGTATACTGTAAATCTTATAGGATAGCATCAGCTTGATATAGGCGAGAGCTTTTTTTGAACATTACGGATCTACAGAGGCTTTACAGTACTGATTTGCTTTCACAAAAATTGAATAGCTCGAGACTGGTGCTATAAGTTATCTTAGAATAAACTCGTTGACCTCAGTTATTTTTATCAGAAAACAACAGCGACATTTAAACAAACACATTACTCCACCCACGTTTCCTTATCAGTTACGGTACTTCTGTATGCCGGTGTATATAGTACACATTTTGCGTTAGACAAGTTCTGCAAAAGAAATGTATAGATAACGTGTAATATTCATTGAAATATTTAACCGAGCTTTATCAGTTTTTTATCATGCGTTTCATCACGACACAATCAGCATTATCATCCCTGAGCAGCCTTTCGACACGGGAAAAAAGCACGCCTGTTAGACAACAAAACGGGCCAGGTACGCTGCCTCTTTAGCGGCAAAGTCTTTTCCCAGGAGATCTCCAGCAGCAACCCCCCTCCCCTCCTCCTCCTCCTCCCCAAATAAAAATAAAATGAAAAAAAAAAAAACGAGAAAGATCAAAGGTCTATTAGTTCCGCCATAGCAGTTGGCCGCGTGACTGCATGGTTCTTCGATTTTCCTAACTTTCCACATCCCAGCAAACCTTTTTCTTCTTCCCCCACCGGCAGAAGCAGCAGAGGACTCCAGGCCAGGCAACACATTAGTGGTCAACTTTGTGAGTGCCTGAGAGAGGCAAAGTTGGAGCATTTTCACCCCCGCTGTTCTCTCTCTACTCCGACACAAACAACCTACTCAAGTATCACCAAGTCCCCCGCGCTCCAAACGTTACGACTGACTTTGGCCCCCTCTTGCCTCAGCAGACATGTGTTGCTCTTGTCCTAACCACTCGGCTCTGTTCTCACCGACCTGTGCATGAAATTGCCTAGAGAGTGGGCTCTACTATTGTTCGTCAGTATAGAATGAGTCAAAAAGTGTCAAGAACACACTGTACACACTGTGCAGCTGATTAGAGCACAAAAATGTTGAACGAAAATCGGCTTGTACAGTATTTACTCTCGAGCTTCCGTAAAATTATATGCAAACCTTGCTGCTTCATCTTAACCCGATTGAGTATTTCGGGAGGCGAAATAAAGTTGCGTTTACACGGCGACTTACAGGGTAACGTTTGGGTGTTTGCACAGTTAAAATGTAGCAGATTAAAGTCACGCTGCACCATTTGCTCTATCCGTTGGCTTTATTCAGCAAGTTTCTAAAGTCGTTGAAGCTGCACTCGCCCAGTCAAGTGCCTGTAATCCAAAGTCAATTTAATTTTCAGCACCTCTTCAGCATTTTCCCTAACGGCGTCAGTAGTACAAGCGTCATCATCATTACCATTGGATCTCCCAAGTACGTATAGATGTAAAATTGGCAGTTAGTGACTGCTGGTCAGTCTTTTGCATTAAAGAGTAATAGTCTACATAGACTATCCAAACATTGTTTCCGAGATAGCAGACATGTCCTGTTAAAAATAATTTATTTATTGGCATGTGTTCTGTTCAGCAGACAGGAAAATCAAGGGACAGTATTTCTACCAACTTCAGCAACAGTTAGCCACCTCAACATTACGTGAAGCAGTCGAACAATGAGGATGTCTGACAACAGTTTGTCCAAGTGATTCCAACTCAATTACTCGTATATCCACCTGCCCCGAATGCCCAACGAAGCACGCCGAGTATATGCAGTGTCCTAAATCAAATTTCTGCACAGTTTACGAGGCATCAAATAAGTCACCACCCCCTGGACAATGCAAAAAAAGTGACACATGATAAATCTGCGTTGATTTTTCACATGCAAATTTTTTTTGCACCATAGCGAATATCAGGAAGTGTTCTTGCGGTTTTTCTACCGCATTTTCTGCACAGCATGTTTCATGAGCCTCATCTGTCTCAGCCCATTTTTTGTGTGCGTATGTGTCCGAATCATTATGAAACATCCGGTACCTTTTGCTCAAAATTGGTCTCAAATCTCTTCCCGCTGGATTCCCTCCCCCCCCCAAAAAAAAACCCCCTTCCCCCGCAATTATTCCGGAAGTAATTAGCGTGGGAGCTGGAAGAGGTGTCAGTCCCTGGGAAAAAGGCGCGAAGGGAGGCCCAAGTAATCGAGTGGAGTGTCCGATCCGGCGTCCCCCTTTCATTGGAAACCGGCGGAGACAAATGACAGGCAGTCTCCCGGCGGGCCTTCCTCGCCGACTAGAGGATTTGTTAGAACTCCTTCTCGATCCTTCCAACCCACCGAAAAAAAAAAAAAAAAACTTCAAAAAAACCAACCCTCCAAGCTGTGTCAGATCAACGTCACTCCGTATGGTTTTGCGACAGAAAACCTTCCCACAGTTGCTTAATATTTTTTTTTCTCTCACTTCTCATCTCGTTTCCTAGTGCGCAAAATGTCTGTTCCACGTCCAACAAACGCCCACTTCTATTTTTTCCCCCAGCTCCTAATAGTGTTATTCCGTCTCGATTGAAATCAGGGCGTTGAACTTTTCCTCCCATCTTCCTCCAGTCCCCCCCTACGAAGCTCAAGGAGGAATATTGCCTTTCATAGTTCCAGCATGCTCAAAGTGACAAATTTTATTGGACTGCTTGTACCTCCTTTCATCTTCTTTTTATCCGGGGGGGCTGGTAGTGATAAGAAGTGTCGTATATTCCGGGAGGGGCATAATTTTCATCCGGAGGCGAATATATACGCCACCTTCAGCTCCGAAGCTTGCAAATTGCCGAACACACTAGAATGAACATGAAGAAAAAAAAAGTGCGCGTCATTTGTCGCAAATTTCAAGGCATTGTCATTCATTATTGTATGTGTCAAGCTTGATAGGCGGCTCTGTATTTGTAATTGTTGGCATAGGAAGCCTTACTTCCTGACTGGCTTTATTCTCATTGAAATTAAATATTATTTCCGCTTTCACTTTGCGCCTATGGCATTAACCTACGGCATACACATACAGTGCAGCAGAGGGCTGTGTTCATCGTGCCGTAAAGCCGAAAAAAAGCAGGGAATTGTCCATAGCAAGAAGCAAGAAATGACGACTCCCCGTTGATGTAGTCCTAAACAACATAATAGGACTAGTAAAAAGAGCTTTAAAGTACTCCCAGCACATTGACAATTCATTAGTAAAGTATTTCTGAGCTCTATGACCTTATTAGGTTCTGTAAATAGGATGACACAGCTTATTACCAGGCTGTAAAGAAGGCTAATTGCAGCTTCAATTAGAAGCATCAAATGCATACTATGCCAGCACATAGCAGAAAATACGTCGATCATTTGAGTCTCATTATAGTGCCAGTCGATCTATTTCAATTAATTACGAAAAACCAACGTGTATAATACGACGTATAGTTAGCGCACACATATCTCATTTTACTCAGCAATTACAACAGAAATGTCACTTGTTTAATACCTATACCGAAACCTCGAAAAGTGTGCCACAACCACTTATATAAAAGCAGCAGTTACGTAAATAGAAAGTATTTTTTCTCGACCCTTTCTCAATATCAAAGACGATAAAAATATTGTTAGGATCGGTTTTTAACATACGCAACCTCCACAATACTATACGGTGTAGACTTGGCCTACTATAATCCCTCTCTACTTGCTGCATACATGAATACACGACACTGCGCAATAGCAGGAATAACACAAAACACGGCGGTTTGTCCTGAATAACGTTCCAGATACGATTTGTGGGTCAATACAACATTGTAGCTCCAGAAAAAATCCGTTGCCTCATATTAATGCATATATTGTTTGGAAACAGAATGGTGAACATTTTGCTACCACCACAGCAGTCTGCCTGGAAGCTAAAACAGATCAACAGGTGTGCTTGGCACCAGCTCATTAATTACTATTTCGTCACAAAAATATGAATCCGCATTATGATTTTTTTTGTACAATTTGTTTTATGCATCCTGTACTGAACTTGACTGTATTGAAAGCAGCTTCAATCCATGCCACATCCTCATTCCGATACATTTTTCTTTACAGACACAGTGAAACGTTTCCTGCATGTACACATACCATACCTTCAATGTATGACAGCTCCTATCTGGTATGCCATTGTAAATAATTAGAAAAACTTCCCACAGCTGTAGCTAGTCAGACGTCAGCCATATTCGCCTGTACGTACAGCTATATGTAAATAGGCGTCTCCCTTGGTATAGCCCCGCAGAAGCTCTCTCCCCACATGCACACACGGCGTCTCTTTCACGACCAGATACCATTAGCATACGTTTCGGATGCTAATGCTCAATTTTAATATACTGGAAAATGGTTTGAATACGTTAGCAAAGTTTCCATATAGCCCAGGCCTATTGCCGCAACGGGAAAGGCGGCGGAGGCAAATGCACATGCTGGAAGCGTAACCCAAGTTCCTCTCTTTCATTCTCCTGGCCACACACAATAAAAAGTGAATACGTTAGGGAACAGTCCGCACATGTTACGCTCCCGCGGTGCAAAGTGATCGCCAGACCATAATTTGCGGAATCCAATAAATCCCCGCTTGGAAAAAAAAAAAAACAACGGGGTTTGAAATCCGGAGTGAACAATAAAAAAAACCAGGAAGAAAACCCTGGCACAATCCTTTGCATATACGAGCTTATCGGTTTACACAGAACAGCACTTTGCATTTGAAATTGCTACACTGATTACACCACTAAATGCATCCCACCCACTGCGATCTACAATATATGGTGTATTGTTTCGTTCTTTTTCCGGAGCGAATCATCGAAAAGGTTAGCAAAATAACTTGACGATTATGCAACGATATTGCACAACGTGAACGTTTCATTAAATGTATGGTAATTCAAACATTGGGCATCATTTGCCAACACCATAAAATTTAAAATTCCCAACGACTTTTGTAGGCCAGGAAAGAACTTCCAATTCGCAACATTTTGACTCATGTCTCTCATCTCAACTCTTTTGAAATGATCGTGCAGCAGCCGTTTGTAAAGGTCAGCTTTCTTTAAGACATTTGTACGTGACTCTCGTATGACCTCACCAGCAGCACCCGCAAGTACACAAAAAAATCGAGGTTCAATTTCACCCCGATGAGCACACACTCTGATAGCACTGCAATTTTTAACGAAGGTCAGTCATCAGCTTTCGCGGAACACACATTCTCCTTTCATGATTGCATTCCTATGAAGGACGCTGAACACCAAAAAGAAAAAGGGTTTCTAGCCCACTTCTAGTAATCTGTCTATTAATTCCATCTAGCTCCTCCTCTGCTGTCTGCTATTGACTCAGTTCGATTAATCCTTTCCTCTCCGCTGTGCCCCGGATAATAAATGTGAGCTCTCCCCCCTTTTGGAGTTCGTTAGAACAGTAGCTTAGATCTCATTAGAGTAGTACCGATTTTGTGGAGAAAGTGATTAATAACCTTTAAAATAATGGATCTCCTAGAAAACGGGAGGGAGAGCCGATAATGGTGGCGACACGTCTAGTGGCCGCTGATAAATTGGGGATAACCTTTTTCTTCAGAGATCTCTCCCGCTATAAATTACCAGATTACCAGATATCTACCTGACGAAATAATGGGAGCCCAAACACCGCCGATTCCACACAATTATTTTAGAGAAGATGTCACATCCCAAAAGGGCTTTGTTTCCGCAGTTATGCCCGCCTAATCCCATTAAAAGTACGTACCTATGCAATCACCCACCGAATGTAACAAACACGATCTGGACCATTGTCCATCCGGATGCAAATCCTCTTTGTCCGCATCCTGAATAATCCCTATAGACCACTCCTCCATTTCGGATTTTCGGGCCTCTCTCTCTCTCTCTCTCTCTCTCTCTCTCTCTCTCTCTCTCTCTCTCTCTCTCTCTCTCTCTCCCAAAAAAAACCCTGGGCCCAACTTCATCCCAGGTAAATCGGCTCATTTCCTACCTTATTTTCCTTTGGGGTTGAGGGCATGATGGCGAGGGAGAGAAAGAGTGATGGGGAGGGATGCAATTTTCGGCCTTGGCTTGCCAACAAAGGGACCCCGCGGCCATTCGTTCCTCCGCCATTTTCACAGGTAATCGCTCTTGTAGCCCAAACACACAAGGAGACTCGTCCTTACCTGGAAAAAAATCGTTGGTTATATATATATATTTAAAAAAAAGTACATGTCTGTAATATAACAGGTTTGCACGTTGCCTTCTGGGTGATTTTTTTTTTTTTGCACCGATGTTGGATAATGACAGTAATGATGGCTTGTTCGGTTGCATTACGGGCTGAGGCAGGCCTCATTACTACTGCATGTACAGGGTGTTCGAAAGTATTGACTCAGATTGCACTAATTATTTCACTGATTATAGTATGGAAAGGTAGCTGATGTAATGGCTCGCTTACGATTTGTCCCAGTAGTAATCATTTAGGCAAAATTCTAGACTATAGGGTATATGATTTGTGAATCCAAACCGCAACGACGCCAGTGTGAACCCAGCTTAATGCAACCAAGAAATTTGTCTCACAGTGTTTCTCAGATTAATTACCCCCCCCACCTCACCGAATAGCACAGTGGTTTAGCTATAAATCCTCCAAACGGAAGCCTATAATCCAGACGTATACGAGGTGGTACATCGTGGTTAACAACGCACATATCTGTCGCGACATGAGCCCGTAAATTACCTCCGCGTGTTACCCCAACATGAGTACGTGTAAAAGGTATGTACGATGATGAGGTAGGAAAATGTGGAATTAAGGCGAGCAATCAGTGTCGATATCAGGTCCTGTGCTTAATTGTCAATTGGGAGCTCGTTCCTCACAATCACGACGCATTAGGGTTGCGGCGTCGTATTTAATTGACAAATAGTGGTTGTCATGTTGTTTATGGACAATGCAATTACAACACCCTGGCACAGTTCATGACTCCGGAATGAGTTTAATGGATTTACGGCTTTTCCTAACAAGCTTTCGATGGGCGTCGCATCGGGATTCCGCCAGAAAAAATGTTTGTCTATTGGACGACCGATAGAACATGAAAGTTTTATACCGCGCAATTTTTATTACCGTGGCGGTACAGGATGTACCATAATGTTAGGACAAATGTTCTAAGGATCACTATATGTTATAGAGGCTGGTTTCATTACTTAAATCAAACATTACGGATCACCCTGTATACAATGTCCGGTCACAGATAACGAATAAAGGTTGTGCTCTATATCCTACTTTGTTCAAAATCGATCTTTTCCGTTTCATCCCTCCAGCTCTGGGGGAAACCCCCCTCCCCCGCCTCTACCTCTGTCTTATCTCATTTGGTATGAATGGAATAATTACAACGAGAGAGAAAAAGTTTCAATCTGTTCCCTGATAACAGGCTGAAACAACATACTGAAAGTTTGAAAACCGACATTTTCCAAGAAGTCCTTCCCTTTTGTTTTTTTTTTTTTCTCCCCATCCAGAAAAACACTTTCTGCACTTTGTTAGTGTATAGACTTTTTGGTAAAGTAATTCCGGGGGCCTATTTGCGCGTAATTACGCTCTAAAAGTGGGGGGGGGGGGGCAAAAAGGGCGATGCAAAATTCATTTGAGAATGGGCCAAGACATGGGGGTCTATAAAAGGCTTGGAAAGAGTGGAACTCGTGGGGGAGAGAGAGAAACAGGCAGTGCTTCCAGCAACACGCGTAATATAAAGTGAAAGAAAACATCGATGGCCTAAGAGGGGCAAAGCAGCCGACTTCATAAAACATGCAAACCCTCCTCTTTCGGACTCCATTTGCAAGGAAAATAGGACATTTCGAGGGTAGGTTGGCAGGGGTCCGCCGCTTTCTATTGGCTATTCACCTTGCTTCCACTCCGTTTCCCTCAAAGGTCGTTTTCTTTATTTTCTTCGGCTTTCCGTTCAAGTGACCGCTAACAGAATTGCTCACATGAGATTTCAATTCGCATCTAGCTAATTTAAACAGAATTCGTGTTACTTGATAGTTTCGTTATCGTTCGCCGACAATTTTTTGATGCGAGCTCAAGCACTTAACGCTCTAAACATCTCCTGAGTACCTGAGATGAGGTTATCGGAAACTTAGCACGCAGCCTCTTCAGACAAGATCTCCATCAGAAGCAGGTGCGCTATGCATATACTATACACACACAGGTGGAGATTAAGAGGCATATAATACAACCGCGGACCTGCCCCATCAGGAAATTGGAAAGCCCTGCATGAAATCATTTTCACCCTGGGGTAAATGCATGCTCCGGCGATGCTAATTACTGCTGACGTCAAATTGAACAATTAAGCCAAATTCAACGCTCTCAGCAGCATGCACTGATTGCACAATGAGTTAACCAGCCGTGATTGAAACCCGACCCGAGAGATAGAAATGGTCAGGGTTTTGCCCGGGGAAAAAAAAATTTTGTTCTATTTTTTTTGGTATAGGGTACACAAACTAAGTGCTGGCCTCTCTTGGTCAATCAGACTCGAATTACCGTCGATACAAATGTATGTCCAGGGGGATTATGAATTGGGCGGCGGCAATAGTTGGCAAAAAAAAGCTCAAAGGAACCGACTTGTGCTCCAGGCTTCAAAAATCATCAATGAACTCCATTACCTGCCCGAAAGGTTGGTATTCATTTCGGCACAGGATTTTTTTTTCCAAATAGTTTTTCCCCCCTCTCTCTTTTTGGTAATTTTTCGCTTCATTTCTCTGATCCGCTGCACAGGATTGATCTACACTGAAGCCGGCTCCCTGCATTAAAAATCAGCTTATACCCGGTTGCACCAACACAAGTCCCTATAGATTGGTATCAATCCCAGCAAAAAATTGAGCACAGCGAAAAAGACATAATAATATCTATAGCCAATCAAGCCCAACGTATACCAGCAGGTAGGGCTGAATTTGCAAAGAAAGAAGTTTAAATGATGTTATTCTTCTGGTACTTTCCTTCAAAGTCGCATATGACAGGCCCACAAATGCACCAAAAAGCATTACATATAGGCTATGTAATAAAATGAATCGCAAATAATTAATTGGTAATAATAAATGTTATGAAAGGGTGAATTTTTCGGGGGGGGGGGGGATGTGCAGTCAAATACGGTAACCATAATTTTAGTACATCCGGGTAATAAATAACCAAACTAAAAATACTAACGAATAAGACATAAAATTTCAAATAAAAATGTGCATAAAATTAACTTTAAAACCCCTGTATGTTACCTTTTTGTGACTCCAGCCCCCAGAGAAGAGTTGGCAGACTTTAGTTGGCTTCACAAAAGCTCAAGTTGCACTGTGCCCTAATGCACGGATGGAGTAACTTTTTGGAGCGTTTCCGAACTTGTATATAAAATCCCCACCTGAGAGCAGGACACACACATCTCACGCTCTTTTTTTTCTCTCTCTCTCCTCAGCCACTGTTACATCGGGTTGACTTTCCCCCAGTGGGGAGGGGGATACGGGAGTCTACTCCATTTCCTTTTGGGATAAGCCTCTGATAGGGAAAGACAGGGAAAGGCGCTTCCTACTTAGCGGATCTAAAGATCGCTTTTGTTCGACGTCTTGCCAAGCTAAAGAGAAAAGCTCTTTTCTTACCAAGTCTCAAAAGCCTACGCCCTGAACGAGACCTGAACCTCATTTTTTTCACTATCCAAGATACCTTCACCTGCAAACATATTCGCGGAAACTGCTGCTCCACCTTAACTAAACATGCGCCAAAAATAGTTACCACATCCTGCTGTCACTTGTAAGCATGAATTTAGAGCAAGTCTTCAGCACACAAGCCTTGGAAACATGTACTAGACAGAGTGTGAGACAGTTATCCAAGCATCTTCTTTTCTAATCAAGTGAGAATGTTTGCACCATCTCTGCTCGGGATTGAACTTTAATCCTCGACTTAAACTTGAGGAGAAAGAGCAACAAGAAGTTCCTGGAAGATGAAATGGCTGATACAGCGACGGGTAAGTTTAGGGATTAGTCGGCAGCTCCTGCTCATACTAGGCCGTAATCCAAGGAGTCTTACAGAATTTCTTGACTCACCCCCTGAATTCAGTGTCCCAATTATGTCAGCTAACACCTCACAGACATGCCCTGAGAATGCTGTAACTTGCTCGACTTGCTTCCCATAGTGTGTAACTAAAACAATAACTATTGCAACATGCAATTATGTGCCTCGCCTCTTATTGTTAATTTTAACAGCTGCTGTGCAGTGCAAACAATATCCTGTAAAGTGCTGATCAAGGCTGCATGAATAAGTAACATTTCCTGCAGTACATGGAAACCGCAACCGCATCTAGCAAGTGACAAGCGCAATCTGCTCCTGCAATCATGCTCACTCTATCGTCTTTCATGTAACAAATTTACTCGCTGCATTTCGTCACCGCAGGCCTTACACCAAGTGCATTAATCAACTCAAGACATGCCGAGTCTCCCCAGCAGCCCCAGCCCCAGCCAGCATCTGTGACTACTGCAGCAGCCAGCAGCCCAGCAGCCCGGAGAGGGTAGCACGTGCTTTATATCTTACGTTTCATCGCTAATGGAAGTCTACACTTGAATTTACAACGCGTTACTTCCTCTGATGAATGTTCGGGACTCTCAGCCAGCAGCTGCCACTTGTAAGGTCCCCCCGCACTGCTAGAAGAGCCTGTCACATTTGTCCTGCTCCATACCGACCGTCTACGTGAAGCCAGCCCAGCACTTGACGCCTCCTGCATTGCTGCTTATACAAATTACTCTCAGTGTAATATCTAGCCCTCCTGAGAACTCACCTACTTGCAAATATCGCGCGTGTTCATAATTTATTCGCTGCTAATGTACAACTCGGTCAAGCGCATCGTCGTGTGCTCACTTTTGGAACAAGGTTCACCTCATTTCTTATTTGATGTGATATTTATGATATGCAGGCAGCAAGTGAAGACCTTCACCCATGCGAAATGCTGACCTTCTTCTCTTTTTTTTTTTTGAAAAATATACAGTACGTCCCTGTACTGTAGCTCATTGAATATTTAGCACTTCATCAAGGCGAGGTGCAATTGAAAATTAAATTATATGCACAGTAGCTGCATGTTTCACAGGTATAATAATTTTCTTCTCCACATACTGCATGCCAGATGATACGATGAAGCCAGATGAACCTTAAAGGTATGCAACCATCAAAAATGTAATGGACGAATATGGTGGTTGCAGAGCGTCAGGATTTGTCTGGCCAAAACTATTTTTCTGACAGACTGATCAGTGTTATACACTTCCGGATGACTACTTGCAGACTGTATACCAAAAGCAACGGCTGACCTGCGTTTAATAAGATTAGAGGCATCTGGTGCGGCACAATCTAGTGCCGAAAGCAAAAACACTTCAAGGTTTGCAAATGTTAGCTTTTCTCCAGACAAACCCTGTTGAAGTAAATTTAATTATAACCTGCCTCTCCTACAGATGAGCTATATCTAGGTTCTCCGTCGTTGCAGCTTCCCTACTGTACACACGATGAAAAGCAGTACGTGGAGGCTTGGACATTGTTTGTACAAAAAGAAACTCTTCTTCATGAAGAGCTAAGCAAACCCCATTTTTCTGAAATAATCCTCAATCCATGCTGTAATAATAATCGACTGAGGCGGGGAAACCAGCCCGAGACTTTAGACTCCGAATCCTTTTAAACAGGTTTCATAAGTGAGGGAAATTCTCCCCAGGAAAAATACCTCCCAGCGTCTGCTGCTGCCTTTGGCGTCAGACGAATTTTCGCGCAGCAAACTCTATTTTCTTCCCCGGAAGGCTTAATTAAAGGAGAAACTTGAAAGAGTCAGCAAGAAGACGCCCGGCGACAGGGAAACAAGGCAACTGGGGACAGGACAAACCGACTCAAGAATAATGCATCCGACTTCTCTTTATCTTCTCACACTCTGCGGGTTCATACAAAACCGCAATGATACCCAACTTTTTTGTGTGTGTGCGAAAGAGGTCCCTCCAGGCTACAATTAAATTTGGCTGGATTTTTTTTCCCCTTGTAGGTCTACCTATCACTATTTTGTGACTTCATAATGAACAGCACCTCATCACTTGGGAAAGGCAGATGCCGGAACACCCTGTACAATCGCTTAATTTCTACGAATCCTTCGCATTCCTGTCGCTTCGAACGAAGACATAAAGGGAGAATAATCGCGCATCTCGCAAGAATGGACGTCATGCTCGAAGAAAAACAGCCAAGGTTCCACAACAAGCGAGCCTTGAGCCTGCCAATAAAAATCACGGCGAAGGTTTCATTTCTGAAACCGGTTAAGAAGAACAGTGCAAACAGGATGGCTCTTCTGGACCCGGAGATATAAGTGCAGAGTATATAGTTCATAAGTGGTGTTGGCTATGACACCCCCAAGTCCATTGCCTGCAGTGCTCTGGAAGTAATTCGCGCCAGCCCAGCACTTAATGGATCCGAGGGACAATGGCAGGGGGGTAAAGGAATCCGCACACTCAGCTGTCCGGATAATAAAACGGGAGATATGCCTCGTGTCCTTGCTCCTGGGAAGCCTCTTTTGTTCCCCAGGACGTCCTTTCTGGAAGCCTCCAAGTTCGAACTCCAGACGCCCGCCGTCTCACATTGCACAATATCAAATTGCCCGAGAAATGGCCTCAGCAGTCCTCGCACGTTTAACTGGCATGTGTATACGCTTTTCAACGCCCGCAGTAAACAGTTGGAGTGTCAAGGCGTGGCTTCCGACTGACTGACTGACTGATCCAGTTCTCCTCAACCTTCGTCCAAGGCAGGCATGACAAAACAGTGTATCAGTACAACGAACGGTGGCATTGTTCTGTGAGAATGGTATTTGCATTCGCACGATTAATACGCGACGCATTTTCATATCGAGTAACTGTACTTGCAGAAGCAGTTAGCAATGACGTTCTGGCAGCATAAACAGTGAGCTATAAATAATACCGTATACCTAGGTTTTTGCCTACAACAAAACATACGAGACAAAGACAAACTCCGGAGAGAAAAAAATGTGGGTGTAGGAAAGAAATAGTGAGACCTTCGTGACTTGAATGAGAGAAAGTAACAACATTTCGAGCATCATTTGCATAATTTTGAGGTTCTTCTTGATAGACTTAAACCCAATGTTCCTCTTTGCATCTCAAGCGACACCGGGAAAAGAGCCAGACGTTAAATGAAACACGTTACTCTGGAGCATAAAGTAGATGGAATCCGTCCACCCAAATTGAAAGGCTTCTTCCTTCACGACTGTACTTGGAGGCCATATCTCTCTCTGTACATAGCATCCATCTCGGGAAGAACCTTTTGTACCGTTACACTGTAAGAAAAGGGGAACGCGGGAGGGACTACACGTTATATTGTAAGCATACAAAAGCATATTACGTTGCAGTGCGGTTCGCAGCATCTGCTGCAAACGATAAGGAGAAAACCCTGGTTATACACACTTTGGCGCAAGAAGGTTTCCTTTTACGAGGCTCAATCCCCGGGAAGTTGCTCTCCATTGACCCAATATTCGCATCGGTAAGTCACATGCAATAATAATTGATCCCGCAATAATGGTGCGGACTCGAGAGTCAATTGAAAGTTCGAGAGGGGATGAAGCAAATGGTCCGAGAACAGGTTATTTAACCTCTTTCCCACTCAGCAGGTCGAAGGATGAAAAGTGAAAGCATGGTCAGGATAGTGCAATCATAGGGGGATGAGCCAGACTTTTATATTTAAAAAAAAAATCCAATTCGTTACGACCTTGGCCAACATTATCAGAAAATTATTCAGAACTCTGGCGACTTATTATTCCATGTGTTTAATCCACGTGCACATTGTAAGTGCTTTGCATATGTAACCTTGACTCTGCGCTCCACAATTTCGAAAGCGCGTATCAGCAAATGATATGAAGAGTACGGTATCACTTTCATATACCATTGAACTTGAGTGCACGGCTCAAGGTGATTGTTCGCAGTAATTTTATGCCAGCCGCATGTTATTGCAAGTGGGTTGGTTTTTCGCAATTGTTGAGGGCAATGTCGCATATTCCACGTGTTTGAACCGGCGGCAGGAACTCTCCAAACCCAGAGCCTTCGGTACCATTAATTTATTCCTAACCAGATTTTATTGCTGCGTTCCTCTTTCCCGAGAGTCAAATAATTTCACGCTAACCAAAGCCACCCCTTCCCGCTTCACTCCAAAAGACCGGAAATTTCATCTTTTCTCTCCTCCCCGCTCTAAAATGCTCCTAATTAACCCAATGGCCTGGCGAAACCCATTTACTTCGACCCAACGAGGAAAATGGAGACAAAACAGTCGGAATAAAGGATGCTTCCTACTTAATTGCGATATAATAGCTCCCCCACCTCTGTCATACATTCTCATTACAGTCGGGGCCAAGCCAAGGCACCCTGGCAATTGCGGAACTGCAGACACATGTTTTTATGGCGCCCTCAGAATGCACGCCAACTTCGACCCGCTTACAAATCACCCTTTACATACATGACATGTGAGATGAGCCTATATTTGGAAGACCCTTTTGTGATCGTGTTAGACGCCATGTAACTTGTCCTTCCGGTGTCTGCTTTCAAAGGAGGTGTTACGTGTCACCAAAAGACGTACAGGAACTTCTTTCATCCCGTCTATACAAACTGTGCCACTTTTTTTTTTTGCCCATTCCTAAAAACACATCCAGGAAAAGGCGTTAATGGCAGAACACGACAGCACGCAACGGGCATGTAGCATTTACATGTCACGACAACACTGGGCCGCATCCAACAAAACATTACACTCCCCTAAGAGAAATTAATTTTGAAACCCAGTATATCACCCTCTTCGTACCCAGGAACCGCCTTCAATGCGGCAAAAAGGTGTACCCACTTCCACTTACTGGTCTGCACCTTTATAGGAAACGCTTTTCTAATAATTATGACGCACTTTATCAACACGACCACGAAACGTTGGCGAAAGACCGGACTCTGCGTGCAATATCTTCGAATCTCCCGGCACGTCAAGCTGCTACTTTTTTTTTACGTTTTTTTTCTCCTACCTACTTTTGAAACAAACGCGCGATAGGTCGTTAAAAATGTTTACATCATCATCAGATCCTTCCGCTGCCGCGCACCAATAATAACCTGACCTCGAAGTGTTCCGGTTGACGCGTCCGACCATCCTGAAATTGCAGCGGAAACCTGCAAAAATTACCTGCCGAAACGTGCGTAACGTTGTCCATTTAAAAATAAAAAATGAAAAAAGCAGAAGTTTGAGTCAAACTATCGGCAAAAATTTTCCATTGTTAAACTGTGTACAGTGCAACACCCTGTAGATCTCTCCCAGGTTTCCTATCCACGCCCGCTCTGGACTTTCAGAGTAAATGACCCCCAGGACGGAAACATGTCACACGTACTATAATATGCTGGGTTAACTTGGCCTCAAGAGAGAGCTCAACTTTCGACAAGGTTTGTGGAATTATGTAGGCCACTATTTTGATAGTTTGGTTGGCCCACCCGGAATATAAAACGAGGGTGCGGAAATTGCCCTTGCCTAGCCTCTGATCATACCATTACTTTCCGATTAACAATGCCCCGTGCATTTTGTGGCGTGCCAAAATATGTAGCCCGAGTTCTGGTGTAGAGCACAGAGAGCGCAGGATAATTGGCACCTTCGGTCAGAAATTACCGGGAGGGAAAATTGGCCAGTTCGACTGCAAAATCCTGGCAACCAAAATTATACTTTTTGGAAAAGTGAAAATAAAACCTTTTTTTTTTGCCAGTTTTCCAGGATCAGAAAATTCATATTAGTTTAATACAATAAGACGCTCGAATAATTAACAAAAAAAAAATGAGGACAGAGGGGGTAGAGCACAAACGCATTGTTTCCACCCTCATTATTACCGGTCGATGAACCACAGCAAAAGTTGGCAGCCACATTTTAGTAACCTGTCGGAAGCTTAAAGAATGACGTTTTAAACAGTAGAGAGTAAATGAGGTACCTATAGAGCACCTGTTTTCTAAGCGAGCTGTTCTTGACATCCATCATACTCCTATAGACACACCGGATCCGCAGAGTTTATCAAAGTAAATGTAAGCGTACAGTGCGGTACAGTACATGCTTAACTCAGTCAGATGTGAAATCATCAAATTAATAATCGGGGAAACTCGGCAGCTGCACAACAAAACTGTTTCCGAGTTGAATCTTTTACAGTTAATTAGAGCGTAATTTGTAACAAGGGCAAAGTACGAGAGAAAGCACTGTGCAAAACCGAGCTTCATTGACAGTAACTGTAAGCACGATTGGTACAGAATGAATGATAAAAGGTGGGCATTTTGCATTACAAAAGTTCAAAGATCCTATTCAGACACCATGTGTTCTGCAATGTTCCAGACGCATTAACAATTCATTGCGGCTCCTAATTTAAATATTGCGAACGATTCGAATAATAAAAAAGTATGCGGCTGCTGCCACATATCATTCCGTTGAACACCTGTGCAAACCGCTGCACCTGTACGTCATACCTTTTGGCGAAATCATCAGATTTTGCCTACAAGAAACCAGTTGAGCCGTATATCCTGCAGAATAATTAGTTATTACGAGGGGTCGAGTGAATAGCTAAGTAATGCCCATTGCAGTAATATACTGCAGCGCAACGGGAAATTTTTAATAGGCCATTAATCCAAGCATTTTTATATACAACTGGATTGGTAATTGCATGCTACAAGTACGCATCATTAAAAACGAATGAACATTTACGACTGGATTCGGCGTTATTAGTTATTAAAACTTGATTTACCATATAGAGTGGATATGTGTGCAATTTGTAGATTCCCGAATTGACACTAAACTTCCACACTATATACCTGACCCACCAAAACAGATGTTTCATCCCAAAAAAGCAATCCAGGTTCTGAAGGAATCCACTTTCGAGCCATCTGATTAGGAAAAGAAGCTCTTGTTAGAGGGTCATACATTATCGCGTGGGGGGAATTCTGCTTTTTTTTATATATACATAGAAGGCAACCCAGTAAATCTTCTATTCGAAAACGAATTCAAGACGCAACCTATTCAGCCTTTAACAGAGGCTAATCTACTGTGAGGAGGATGCTGACCATATATCTTCCCATTACGCCGCATGAGGTCTTTTTTTGCCACGGAAAAAATGTCTTCCGTGCTTTTCGTTCCTGACCCTCCCCGCGTGATGCAAAAAAAAATGATGCATTGTCAAAAAAAAAGAACGCCATATCTAACCGTACGTAATAAGCATAATGGGGTCGACCCCGTTTGTTACGTCGTGTATAAGAAAGCAACAAAAAGTTGCTCGAGTTTTCGAGCAACGAAGCGGTAATGTCTGTCTCAACCGCTAATGTGGGATAGCGTGCCCATGGAAAATCAGGTCTTCGTTTTTTCCACCCATAGTTTCCTTACTCCCCTAACCATTACACGGATTTACGCACACACGGCAAGTAGAAAAAAACTCATTTGCGCTACCATGTGGCGGCATTAATGTCTTAGTTATTCATACTTCAAAAGACGGCCTTAAACAACAACAAAATAACGACCTTCATAATGATCCTTATCGAATGTGAGCGTATTAGCGTACCAAGCCATTTTCAGGTGCACCTAGCCTTCACGTGACAAACGCCCGGAGATGATGACCGGGGGAAAAAAAAGAGGAAATGACACACAACTAGCCGGCATAACAATGCGGCACCGAACAAAATGGGCCAAGCAGCAGTTTCGCATGGGGCCTCTCTCTCTGTGTGTGTGTGTGTATGGGGCAGGCGAGCAAAAAAAAAAAACACAGGGCTCAGTGCTGGATATGGCCAGCACCACCACGTTTATTGAAAAGTTCCAACACCCGGCTTTAAAACCAAGTTGGCAGGCCTAAACTTGTGATAATAAGGGGAGGGCTGCGTTAAAAAAAAAAGCCCGGGAACATTTACGAGTCTGTTCCGGAATCCAACCGCACAAATGCATTAGTATGCAGACAGCGGTCCAATGTGTAGCTGGATCCACATGTGAGGTGTTTCCATACACACACTATACACACACACACACAAAAAAAAATACATGCACAATATATCCAGCACTCATGCGGATTAAAATAAAGAAAAGTGTCTTCTCCGGAAAATTAATTCCGGATCAATCTTATTATCTGAAGCATCCAGTTTATTGCGTACACCCACAGGTTATGATGTTCCTTATTTTTTTTAGGGGTCATTGCACAGTGGCTACCAATTTCGAAATACAAACTCATTCGGTTTGTGTGCTGGATCATCTCATTACATGGTCAGGCAACATTAATAAAACCCCTGGAGGTAAGTATGGCTGAGACTTTATTGGGATGAAATGACAACAAGCCATAGCCCCAGTGATTGGACTCTACGTAACGTATAGCGCAATTTAAAATCATTGCTCATTAAAGTCTTGTCGACATTTTTAAAAGTGCATGTAAGATGAAAATTGAAGTAGATGGCAAAGAAGCGTTTGAAAATTGCAAAAATCGATGGTTCGCTCAAAATTAATTAATGCTCGGATGTAACTACAATGTAAACATGTAGAGCGAAAAGAGCTGGTTCAACCGGGGTATGTCAATTACGCCAACCAACACTAATTGGACATAAACCCATACAAAAACATCCAGCATGCATCTAGGTCACAGTGCTTTTATAATACGATGACAACTGCATTTCGACGTCGAGAAAGTTTTGTTCAAAGCACATCCCTGATGATGGTATGACTTCCTAAACTGAATTAACATGTCCCCGGAGCAGTCCAAACCACATTGTCACAATTGACTGAATTGTATGAATGGCCCCGCTTTTATGTCCCGACCTTGCCCTGTTCCTCTCATTGCGAAGCTTCCCAAACTCCAATGAAAAAAAAGGTCCTCTAGTTTTGCCTAACTGACCCATAAACAGCTGACCTGTATAATTCGGCACCAGTGCTAATCCCCATTTGGTTCACTCCCTGATCAAACTGTTCAGCTCTTATTTGACGAACTCACAATTTAATCCAGGTCTGGGCTGGTCGAAGAGTCTGAGAGGTGGTGACATGTTAGAAGCAATGGGCTGGTGACACCTGAGTGAAGGCGAGGCTCTTCCGATAATCGATAATGAATTCCGGGGGCGGTTGTAGGGGCCACAGGTGTAATACTCTTCTCTTACAACCTGTGTTCGTGCAAAGGCAGGTCGAGGATATATGACAGGCAGCAGCATTAAAGACAAAAGCCTGATTCTCCCAATGCTAATGATTATGCCGATAAATTGCGAGCGTTACGCCTCACCTTGTACATACTCTGCTGTAAACAATCGAGGCGGGTTTGATTGCATGGTTGGATAGAGACCTAATAGCGAAACCGAAGAGTGAGCGAAACACGTATCGATGACCTTGTACTGTACAAGTCGATGAGACTATTTGAATTCAAAATAGGAGCCAGCAGGTCTCTGACCATATACAATTAGTGCGAGGCTGCGTACAAGGTGCTGCATGTACTATCACGCAAAAATTGGCATAAGCTGGCTTTTGTAGCAAGTTTTTTAAAGAACATCATGTTTGCAGTATCCTGTGCATACATCAATATAATCTGCCCCCTTTTAAAAAATTATAATGACGGCTAATTAGGTTGAAAAAAGGGAGCTCATTCAAAACTGATCCCAAATTGGAAGCAGTGATGTAGCCTATAATAATTAGAACACTGTTAGCTCCAACTTGTACACACACAAAAAATACATAATTTAAATTGCAGAAACATCTTCATATGCTTTCCCTGATGTTCAACACTTCCACCTTCTGGTAAAATATGGAAGTGTGCTGTATAGGTATAAATGCAGTGAAAAAGTACACGCGTAAAATTTGGTGCATGAAACCTACATGGTTATTCGTAAAAACTGGAGCATGCATAATTAAGAGCAGCCTGTGGTCGTTCTGTTTCTGCAAGAGTTTTCGCCAATTCTGCACAATTTCAGCAAGAACTTGAAGCTATAGTCTTGGTGTCTTACAGTTATGAATGAGATGCAATAAATTTCAACTAGCTTTTATGCCAGCCAATTGCTTCAATGTTACTGAGTCATTACAGTTTCATAGAAACACATACTGATAGCAAATACTAGTAGTCTACATATCAGTTGAGTTACCTTGGAAATGCTTTTTACAAACGGTATATACTGTCACATCCACACACTTGCTTCTAAACATGTTAAACACTCCCAAACATTTTCATGACAAAACTCCAACTTGTCCCAGATTTTAGAGGTTCACTTTACTCTGTCGCGGTACATTACTGGCCGCTTATTAAACACCAAAATTGGAGTTACAAACTCCAGCTAACTCGCTAAATTTGAAGCCTGTTGGAAGTGTTGGTATGCTGCACTTTCTAACGATGCGATTTACGCACAGTCTACTCCACAAATAGAAGATACGTGTAAAAAGACACCTCCCTTATATTTGGCGTCGCAAAATGCATCAGGTCGAGAAACATAAACTTTTTTTTTGAAAACAAAGAAAATTGTCACTTTGAGCCGACTTTTCCGCCAGGGAATAAGGCCCCGCATTCTGCCAATGTCTGCCACTGACGTTACAATATTGCTCGCGTTTCCCCCCCTCCCTAACTTCTCTCAATGATAAAATCGGCAGATACCATCTCGGAAGGAGATATAAATAAGTCCCGACCGCCAAACTTTGGCGACAGTTGGGTGTTAGAAACACAATGTTCCCCTTCTACTTGCTCTTTGTAGATATGCATCGCACGACGTGAAGGATCGGTAACTTTACCCAGTTAACAGTTCCGGGGAGATAAACCCGCAAGATAACAAACACTCTCTCCTTTCTTTTTTCCTTTTTCCGAAATGGAAATGTAATCACCATCCAATGTATATACAACAAAAAAAATGCCTGGACATTACCAAGGGGTATATCTTCACCGGTTCTGCTACAGTGAGCTTGCAAGGTTCACTGCCCGTCCTTGACAGAGGAGTTCTCCGGTTGAAAGTCTATTGTCCTTGTTCAATTCAAGCCGGGGAATTTAAAACAAAAAAAAAAGTGGGCGGTCGATGTTCCAGTAATGTCCATTATTTTGTCCGAGGCTTGTTAACTGTTTCCACTACCCAACTCTTGTTTTTAAGGGTAAATTCACCATTGGGGGGGGGGGGGGGCNGGGGCTGATTGACACAGCATGCACACGATACACCGGGTTTTATACGGACCTCCGGAGTTTCCCCAAAACCATTTATCTCCACTCTCGTTTCCTAACCTATTCGTCTCCCTCGGCCAATCCGGCTGATTTCCTAGAACTGCAAGTGACATTTCCATTTCGTGCTCGTTATTTAAATCTTCCGCGCCATTAAAATGATCCCTGGCATATAGAATGCTAGTTTTGCCGCTGCAAAGAGCTTTTTTTTCATCAATAAGCCCCCACCGGAGCCAGGTCAGTTTATACAGGCATTATGGGGACCAACCCTCAACTTTTCAAGGGCTCTTTTTTTAATACGCTGTGAAAATATTTACACCTGCATATCCATCGAAGCCAAATGTCAACTTAGCCCCCGAGCCATATTGATGCAAGTTTAACCCTTCTTTTTTAGCGTACATGTTCCGCCGGAAAAAAAACAGCAACACGGACCAAAATTCTGGCAGCATGGTGCGCCCCCCCCCCNCCCCCTCTTTCCTCTCATGAGAACAGAGCACCCCAACCTGCTGGGAATGAAAGCATGCTGGAACGCCAAACCCCGCAGGCCATCAAACGGGAAAAGGTCACTCCACAATCGAGTCTACCTACAGTCTTCTTGGAAGACCAGTTACAACTCCGGTGTCTGCTGTTGGATTCACTATTTAAAGTTAAACATGTTAACCGACAGTGGCGGTTAACATGTTTTTCTCCATATGCGGAATGTCACGTGGCATCCCGGAAAACCCAACTTTCACACACCCACATGTCCATACCGGCTGACCCCCCCCGTTTCCCTAGTGACCTCGTGACCTCCGTCCTTCTTACCTGTGCATCAGCAGGAACTGGTCATCCCCCGTAGATCTAGGAGAAGGTGGGAGGTCACCAGGCAGTTGTCCCGATTCGTGTGTGTACCGCCACACAACCACACGTGTGCACACACACGAGAGGTGCACACCAGTCCACAACCCGAGAGACACTGCCGAATATTCCGAGCCATCCACTGTGCTTGTCTTCCCCACCTCGCGCATGCGCTTTGGACTATTGCGCTTGCCTTGATGCCAACACAGCCTTTTACCTGTGCTAATATTCGCTTGCAAAAAAAAAAAAAAAATCACTTTATGATGCGGGCATTTTTGCTTGGTGGGTACGATCAGGATGCGATCTGGTGCAAAAAAAAATCGATGTTTGGTTCCACCCTGCAGGAAACTGCATGCTTTATAATGCAAGAGAGAAAATGCTGCGGAAGAATGCAGATTTCGCTGGACAAATATTATGGGGCAGATATTTGCAAAACATGCAGGGCATATCTTTAGTGTGTTTAGGACGAGATTCTGGTTGTTATTGTGTGGCGTTATCTTTGAACATTAATTGCGGCTATCACTTGCGCTGGTATGAAAATATGATGATGGTGTCAATGGTTGACAACACGAATAAATATTATGAAAAGAAGCATCCTGGCCAATGAAATCCATTTTAAATATCTAAGCCGGAATTTCTATCAGAAAAATAATATTTGCTGTCCGGAAAAATTCCAAAATTGAACAAGATAACTTATTACCCAAATTATAATAATGGAATATGTGAATTCAGATGAAACACCCTCACGTTTCTTTTTCGTCTCTGCTCCATCATTTGCTCCAACGCCCTTCTTCACATATTCCAACACCTGCCCCCGATTTCTAGGCTCCTTAAAAGCAGTACGGTACTTTCAGATACCAATCTCTAGACCAGCACATCTGACTCATGCAGTCATGCATCTCCTTTTGCATATTTCAATTCCCGGCACGTTTGTTGTAAAAACCTGTGCATTTGTTCTCCCCAAAAAAATACTTGTGAATTTGTACAACTATCAGGGGTAACTAACCACCTGCTCGTTTTTATAAGTGATTCAGAACACTGTACAGCATCCGAAGTTACGAGCATGTGGACCTGCAAAATGAAAACAAGAATCTCACATATGTAGTCCTTTGTGCTATACATCCTGCCCTCGGGTATTTCTAAGTATGGAAACAAAATATTTTACTAGCCATGTACTTTGAAGCTGTCCAATCTGCTTCCAACACTAGATAATAATAGCTCATGCCATGTGGTACATCGTATTAAATATTAAGAACTAAAGTACAAAAGCGTTTTCCCACATTTTTTCGCTAATTTTGCACAAGGATAATGCAGGCTGCCTGATGTGCGGTGTTTACCGTAGCTAGTTGTTATGTCCATCACGTGTGTATACCGTGCACTCTGGACTCATCAAAGTACCGACGCTTTAAAAATTCATGCAATATGTAGCCACAAATGGTGTGAAAATTACGCCTCAAACATGATGCCTTGCTTTGTGGTCGTTTGAACCGTAAATCCTCATTATTTTTCCAGCAAATTGCCAGGTCATGAACTTAGGATACACTCCAACTTCCTCTATCACATATCCGGCTCTAATATTGGACTATAATTATTCGGTGACAGCTTGTAAAATATAAAATTTGCGTGTTTGATGCTGCAATCTCATGGGACGTAATAAAAATTCTGCGGAGCAGACACATTTTCCGGTCGAGCACACACCGTGAGCGTAGCGCTATCAATGAATGTCAATATTTTGCTACTGCATTTTGTTGACAAGCAACTTTTTTTTCCCACATCGATTTGTACAACTGTAAGTAGAGCACAAAAATCGGGGCATACCAACAATCCGGGATTTCCTTTTTTTTTTCTTCTTCGCAATGAGACACGAGCTGCCCAAGATGGATCTATGTCACAGCGAGTTGGTCCAATTAATTTTATGCAGAGGGATAATTCCTCACTTCCTTCTTGGTGAGCACGCTTTTGTTCTACTTTCCAGCTACTCTATTCAGACTCTCTTTTTTTAAAAGCGGAGGTTCTTCGATTGTTATTTGAAAATGATAGGATTTTGCTCTCGCTCCCTGGCACAGAGAAAATTAAAATCTGGCCAACCGCGGATCAATTTCAAGTTTCCTCTCTTTCCATATGCTGATTAACTTTACTTTTCCTTTCTTCCTCACGTGCTTCTGCCCACATTGAAGTTTCAATGCAATGAGAGATAATTTATTCCATTTGAAACATAACGCACAAAATTCAAATGTTCAATAATTGCATAATGTGGCAGGATGTATATAGACACGAAAAAAGAGTACGTTGTTTAGCAGAGCAGGTTTCCTACTCCATAATAGAGTATTTCGAGCATTAAGTTTATCTAGAAAATCCCCGGTCCTCTTTAGTGCTTCGAAGCCCCTAAATCAGTCCTGCTTAATTCACTCAGAGCTTAACCCCAATGTAAACATTCACTTATTGCATGAATGAATCACCGGAGCAAGCAATTTCTTTTCTGCTGGAAATGAGCTCAGATTTGCAGGAGAGACAGGGTTGTAAGTATAGAGCAAAGTTATATGATGCAATGAGATAAGCATGTTTCATTTACAAATTTCAGAATTTTCTTTTTGACAATATCCTTGTAAAACAGGGTGAAATGTAAAGAGCTTTCAGGCCCAGCAGATATGACAAGATGGAGTGATTTATCGAGCCTTGGTCCCTTCTCAAAAAGACGACCCCTCATCATCGTCACAGTGGATTCAAAAGCGTTTGACGGAGGTTGGAGCGGAAATAGTGACCGGGTGCGGCCGTGGAAAATTCCCTCGACCCATGACAGGTCATAACTTGGAAAGAAGATTAATCTCCGAGGTGGGCCTCTTCCCAAGCCAGTAGAGTTAGGAAACCTATCAGCATTGTCTCCATACATATAGAAGCTGTTTGATGCTCTGTACAAAAAAATTTGGCCAAAATAAATTCGTCCTAAAAGTTTGTCCACCGATATGAATATGTGCATCGCTGCATGGCGGTCAAAAAAATGAGAAGTTTGGACAGTTTGCGATGCGCAAAATGCAACATGCGCTATAATCCATTTTCATTGGTTTTATATACGCTGTACTGAAAGCACAAGTGCAGGACCACAATCACGGACCGGGAGTTATAAACTGCTTCGGTCGTGTTTTGTTCGTTTCCCATTCTGGCAAATGGCGTTCACCTGTTATTGAAAATAGTGGTTGTCACACTGCGTTGGAGTTTCAAAAAAACTGCTGGGTGGAGGGACACACACTCACGCGGCGGTGACATTTGGACAGTTTTTCGACGTTGTTCCATGGCAACATGCTAATGCAGCGTTTCGCCTTTTACGGTTATGAAACTCTGGCCTATAGAAGCAGCTGCCACAAACTGGGTAAGGTTGCTTCCAATGCTTGTGCTGCTGGCCCTCTCCAAAGCTCAATTTCAACGCAGCTTCCACCACAAATGAACCCTGAGAAGAGAATGCGGCTCCCAAACCCAACAAACAACGCTAATTGGTCGCAGCGTGCTACAAAAATTGCATGGCAGCTGTTCAATATGGCCCCATGTCGGTGAAAACAAGCGCCAAAAACTGATGCCAATGGCAGTTGGCCTCGGCTCATTTTCACTCACTGCATCCGATGGCTTACATTTTATGCGGGATCTAGGTATGCGCGTGTATATATACACACACAGTCCGACCGCAGACTCTTTTCCCCGAGAGCTTACTTGAACTGTGCAGAAACAAGGATCAATATCGGTGATTCAGCTCATGTATATATCCGAGACTTGGGTAGAATCTGAATTTTTATAGGTACGAGAATAGGGGCATTTCTTGAATCTCATCATCTGTGCCCGGGATTGAAGCGGACGCAGCTGGCGGATTGGATTCTTGTCTTTGCCCAAGGAGCAATTACATCCGCCAGATCTATTACCCCCAATAGATCCACCTCCTTGTTACAAAAAAAAACCCCTCCGAATATCGTTAAAAAATATGAGGGATGATATCCATCTCCAAAGTGCTCGATTCCCCATATAATACAAGGATATACTATACAGCAAACGTGTACCGTTTGATTGCTGCAATAATCGATATCAGGCAGCTAGAGAAGTGTATTGAAAGATCATATCGCCGGCGAAATAGGCCCAAAGTGGAGGTGCAGTCGTAGCTTAAATTGGACCAATGACCGCGGAAAATTTATGGCCCTCCGTAAGAAGTAACGGCAATCATTCCGTGTTTCCAATCCAAGGAAAAAAAAAAAACTGTCAAAATGTACATTGACAAAAGAAGATATTCATCCAGTTCGGTGTAGTGAACACGAGACAATATAGTGAAGGGCATGGCATGTATCACTAACATTTAACTTGAGGGTTTGGAGAAGGTAAGGACGTTGTTTATGATCGTAGCACACGATTTCATATCTGATGACCTGTTGTTATGACGGGATAGAGGCAATATTAGAGATCGTCATGACCTTGTTTCTTTCCTTTCTCCGGCAATGAAACAGCACATAGTCAGTGAGCAGTGGAAAGTGCTGTGATGGCAGGGTGAAAAATGAAGGGCACAGAAGCACTTTTGTAAATGACCGTTCGCATGTACCGGAGCAGTATAAAAAACTCGATGTCATCCTATCATGTGGAAACTACTGTTGGTATACCATCAATGTCCACTAATGTCACGTCAGGGCAGTAACACCCGTAGTTTATATGCGATATCGCTTCATTCTTTTGATGGGAATGAAACGCATTGTTCCACCCCATTCCACCGAGTGCAGTTACCGCAATCGCAACTTTCAGTTATGTCTTTTTCGTATACACATCCAACCAATGTTGCAGAAAACCCCTTTCACTAACAAAGATTCATAAATTGTTAATAAGTGATGTGAATACAAACGTAGGCCTAATCTAACGAGTTGGGCAGGCTTCCCACCAACCTGTTTACAAAGCAGGGGAGATTAAAAATCAACAAAATTCTTCACGTCCAAAATCTTCTTCCAAAACCCTTTCATTACGAACGTGTCAAGTCCCTTTTTGTCCAATTTCCTCAGCACGGATTTGGCAAACGGCGACTAGTGAAAGTGAAAAAGATTGCGCTGTTGGCCAAAACGCGTCGTTGTAAATTCTGCTGACATTTGAACTCTCTAAGTACAACAGGGTGGGCACTGCCCGTGTCTCAAATTATCCAAGAGTAATGAATTGTTCGCCTCAGCAACTAGTTGACTTGGTCAATGAACCATCCTGTAGGTATACATTCGGCCTCTGACTTAAAAAAAAGGAGCGTCCGTGGAAGAGTCGAATGAACGAGCAGCTTATACTTTCGTTGCCTATAGCAGCTTCCCAACCAAGCTGACCAAGGCCGTTTTGGTAAAATAATAAACAAAAACTTGTCTGCACATGACTGCAGTGGTCAAGGATACTCGAGCAACAACCATTTATTTTGTTGTTTCACTTTTTGCGCTCGCTCCTCACTGGGTCTCGATTTTCCTTTGCTTTTAATCACTAGCCTATAAATTCATTCATGCCAGTAAACCACGTCAAGGGTACTGTATACATTGGTTGCACACGTTAATATTGTGCTTTCTTCTCAGTCATCAAGGCTCCATCATTCCCGGCAAATGACATGTGGAAGTAGGCTATACTAAAATTGATGTTAGCCCTGACACAACAATTATTCCCATTGGCGTTTTCTTCGCCTCAGTGCCATCTCATCATGTAATTGCAACGCTTATAAGCACAGCTCCTATCTAATCGTAAATCCTCCAAACACATTTCTTACAGTGCCTTGCACTGTGCAAAAATGGGAACAAACTTCGAAGTATTTTAACACAAATGTACAATCTCTATCTCTATAAATAAGGAAGTTTGTCAGTTTATTTGTCAATTTGGATGTTTGTCCCTTATAGAAATCCGGGGGAAGGCCCCTACACCGCCTTAAATTAGCATATCGGGAGTTACATTTTTCAAGGAATTTAATGCCGCATGTTTCAGCTTCCGAAAATGAACCTAACACCCATAACATGCATATTCCCAATTAACCAATTATCAATTACCTATTTAACAATATTCATAGATTTCCATGGTAATGCCCTCATTACATTGTAGGCCTACCACCATAACAATGACCATAACATATACCCGGGCAACGCCGGGTAACCTGCTAGTTTTCATTAAAGCTAATCATACTAATCCCGGCTTGTATGTCTGTGTTGACTCATAGCCTAGGTAGTAGTTACCATAGTTTTCACTTTTACCGTTCAACAATGAGAGGACATGTAGCGGGCGGAGAGGGTGGGACCCACGTCAATGGAGGCGAGACACGCGCTGGTTATAGCACCCTGGTGGGCTTTGTCCACGCGGTGACTCATCACCAACGTGCATGTACTACAACTTTCCCCCAGAGTGGCAGTAGTGTGCAGAGAGCCTATTCGCCAACTGGTAGGAGCCTAATATGTACTATACTTCCAAATGCGTCCAAATGGGGTGTGTGAGCCAAGCACTGTTGCCAAAATTTAGCAACGATTCCGCTACTAGTTATCTCAGAATTGGGCAAGAACAAAATGGTCCGAAATTTTCCATTCTGTTTTCATATTGGTCCCACAGCAAAACCCCGGTCCTGCAAAAGCGTTGACAAACCCCCCAGATATGACATTTTGAAAAATTATACCCCATGTCCGACCCACAACCACCCACCAAAAAACTACAGGCCTGGCGACCGAGCACGAATTCCTCTGGGTCATTCGTCCCCTCATTTATAAATACCGAAAAAGGGTCCGAGAGCGGCGCCATGGCAAAATCACACAAAATACGCTTCGCCCCCCGCTGGCCCCAGGTCCACAATATCGAGCATCTGCAAACAGAATCTGTGTACGTAATTCAGGGCTTTGGAAGCCATTGGAGCGGGTGACGATCAGGAACGCTCATCGCGCTCGCAGCAGGAGAACAGGGTCCCCCCCTCCAATTTAATCACCAAACCCTCAGACGATGATGGGAGTTACAGAGAGGCTGCAAATGATTCGCTCCAACAATCACCTTCTAGACAATCAGCAAAACAATTCCAAATTTATCGCCTGGTTTGACATATCCGTCATCTGACATTAAATGTTCGGACACACATACTGGCAGGAGGCAAGTACTGTCCATTTCTCACGCTAATTACCACTTAGTGACACCGTGGGTGTGTATGCGTGAAGGCTCCGGGGAAATGCCACACGTGTTATGCGAGTTTTTTTGAAGCCGTAACTAGCGATAGACTTGGGGTTGGAGTTTCGCATGGTATAGCGTGCATAGCGATTGGAGGTGTCATTCAGTTGCGGGGACAGAGATTAGTTGCTAAAATTGATGCCTGTCATTTCAGTCGACGTTTTGCTGCCATGTATAAACTGAAAATGTTGTGTGTACAAAGTGGGCAATTTCAATCTCCAGCTGCTTACAGTTCTCGATTTTTTTTTTGATTCGAGTAATGCAATTTTTTTGCCCAACCAAAGCCACTTTTTGCATGCGGAATATTCTATTTTATAGAATTAATCGCCTTACAATGTTGTACAATGACGTTTGTGCTGCCAGTGCTGACCTAAAATTGACAAAGCCTTGCTAATCACGTTCAAGTGTTACCATGGATGCAGTGACGTTCAGGCCAGGACGACAATGCCTGCTGGACCCTCATAATATGCAACAAAATTCCGTAATGTTACATTGCTTGATGGGTTGCTCGCTCACAGGCATAGTTAGTGCTGCATAGACAGAAAACCTTGTAATAAGTTACAAAATCTCATTTGAATTGACGTGCATGGGTTTTGAATATTTTTGTACGGTCCAGAGTTATTAACCTTCAACCGATATGCTGGGAAGGAGTATGAACTTTGTTAAATTTTGTGAAAACATTAATTCGAAAGTTACAGTGCCAATAATTTTCTAAAGATCTCACTTTTATAGCAACAAATATATAATTTTCACTTTAATTCGGTCACTTTTGAAAAACTGAATGACAGTTTGGTCCCGCGTTCTAAAAAATTCCTTTCCGCCGCATACATACTGTACAGTATTTGGTCAACCTGATTATGGTAATATTTTACCCACCATTTTAACCAAAGCGACGACCAAACATCAATGGCCACATTATGACCAAACTCAATGGCCCAGGAGTCTCATCAGTCGTTACAGCCTCATCGCTATTTAAAAAAATGTAACTTGAAAAATTGGCAAAGAAATGGTCACCATATGTGTGCAGTTTATGAGCAAATAATGCGTTCCAAGAAAAAGTATTTTTCCCTCAATAAAAAAGTGTAATTACTGCTCCGCAAGTGAACCCTAGCATATGGCGCTTCCATATGGCAGTGTTAAAAGTGAGTTACGACATTAGTACATAATCCTTGAACGTCATCGCAACAATAAAAAAAAATGTTAGGGGCCTCTCGATATACGAATAGCCTCAATAAAAAAAGGTGGGCGTTGAAAATACGACGCGTGACACCCGCTTAGTTATTGATAAATTCTCCCCTTGTAATCCTTATTAGTTGCGGGTGTAATTAAGTGGGATTTGTTGCAAACTAGTTTATTCGGCTTTCGCCTGCAGAATAGCAATTTTCGGAGGGACCAGAGTGTTTAATTACTCCAAACTTAGTAAAGCACACAGGTGGTAAACCATATTTCTCCTTGGTTGGACAGCAAACTTCCGATGCAGGCGCACAACCTGCATCAAATGCCTCCCACTGTTTGCTTTATGCGCTCCATGGCAACCGTCACATGTATATATATGCAGTACAGTCTGCGAAATCTGGGGGACCCACAGGGGGGTTCGCAAAAACGACACCTTTTGTATACACAACAGTTTGCACACTTTTCCTGCTCTCAACATCAGTGCAAACAACCGGGACAAAAATGTCCTCTTGTAAACCACCGTTAATCATCGCAACGTCCACCAACTTTGCAAACCTCTACCTGTGGCAGCCAAGGGTTCCCCAAGGAAGATTCGCAATTTACTGCATGTCCCTCGAAATTCCTGGACCCCCTCCTTTTCCTACAGCCCCCAACTCCTCTGCATGTAACAAGCCAGTTGGCCTTTTATCCGGAGGAAGCCCTTTCTCCTGAGGGATGAGCATGTCTCCAGAGCGGTCATCTATCTTCATCTTCATGGGGAGGGGGCCAAAAGCAAGGGGCCAGAGGTCCTGCGAAGAGGAACAAGGAGTGGACGGATGAAAGAGATGCAACCGACCCACGCCAAAACCTTCACCTGGGAATATCAAATCGGATTCCGCCTCCGGGCCCCCTATTCCCGGATTCATGCTGCTTCCGGGACAGAGGGCATACTGTAATCCTCTCAGCCGGACTCACAACATTTATCCGCCAAAAAAAGAGAAAGGTCCGGATTTGCAGATTGGCCTGCAGGGATTGGCAAGATTTACAGGGACGCAATTTTTTTTTCTTCCTCCTGCAAAAATAATGGAGTCCCATCCAGTAGAAAAGTAATGCATACCTTACTCAGCGGCGCTAGCTTTACCCCCATGTGTAACTCGGCAGGTTTCCGGAAACAACTTACTTCTAAATCCCCTCGTTAAGCTGTTTGGCAGCCGCGTCTCCAGGGATCCCGGATCCTATAGAAACCCACAAAGCCTTCCATCGCCTGTATAAATTGGGTTCTCTCTTGCTTTTGCGTAATAGCCACTTCCAGACCCGTGTCGATAAGCTCCGGTTGTGGGGAGGGGGACGTTTCATGCAAGATCAGTGCAAGCCTCCAGCATTTCCGGGTATCATTCTCAAGTTTTTGGTCCGGAACAACATTAGATGCTGTGAGAGCATACGATCTTTTGTGATCTCTCATGGTTGTACCTCACAACACAGTATATAGGCACCAAGGGAGCGATGCATCAAGCATGTCAAATAGCCCCCAACTTCTTCATCATCTGATTTTGGGGGCCAACTCGACCTGATCAGAATTTGCAGCCTAAGAAATGTCGTCGGCCATAAAGTTGGGTTTCGCCCGAATATAAATCATTGAAAAGATGGGATATTCGCAGGTGGAATGTCCGATGTTTATAGAGCAACCATCCTTTGAAATGTCCCTCCTCTCCAATTTAGCTAATGTGAATTCCTCCTTAGCTAGATTGAGACCGTGGAGGTAAAGAACCTCGAGGCGTTAGTTTCACCTCTTGTAAAACTGCTCTAGCTCGTCCTTTTTAATGAAAAGCTGCAGCCTCGGGTTGAGGCCCTCATTGATTGGGCTAAGAATGACGCATCTAAGGTCCTTTGTGCTTTATTGTCCCTTTTTATGAGCTGGCAAAGTCCGCATTAAACCCCCCCTTCCTACAAGCCACCTGTTCACTTTCTTTTAGCTGCATCGCATCCTCAAGTCGCCTCCGTTTCTGCAAAGTGATGTCACTGCAGATAACCAGCCTTTGAATAATTATTACAGTTTGATCAAAAAGAAAAGGCGGAGCAAGTCCAAAACAAGCCTGCAGTTCTGACTCACCCTGTATAATTGCTAAAATTTCTCGCCATGAATAATCTATTGTGATTCCGTTGAACGCATATTGAATTGTTTGCACTAGTTTAGATTAACTATAAAAAAAAAGTTATACGGAAGCAATGACCTCCGGATAGCTACTCGGGGATATCGGAATAATAGTATCAGTACTACTATTTTCTCAATAATACTGTCACATCAAGGACGCAATGTCTGCAATCACGTCGTGACCAGGACAACTGCAATTGGGCGATCGATTTTTAGCAGAGTTTGTGCCAGAAAATGACATTCAAATCATTGAGGTCTGTAAGTAGAAAAATATAGCCAGTCGACATATAGGCGTCGACAAACTCTGCTCGTGTATACTGTACTGTACAGTACCACGCACGTGTTCAAATATAATAATAACTTCACCTTGTAATAAATATTAGTGTTACCTACGTAAAATGACTTAATTTTATGGCTCACAATCAGAACAAACGCAAACAAAGGGCAATAGCTACACTTTTCAAACAAACAAAATCGTGAGAACCAGCAGTCGTTATTCGCTTCTAAGAGACACATCACGACCATATAGCAGCATAATTGCACCTTTCGTTGTGTAATCAAACATGCAAAGCGTAGGTTGGCGTAAGACTAAACCAAACAACTCTCTCGTAATTATTTCATTCAATACCAGCGAATATTTCACATGGGTAATACGCATTATCATATTCAAGCTCTGATTTAATACTGTACTTATAGCCGTCAGTAGCCTTTTAGTTGTCTATTATATTGTTGAAAATCACTGTTGCCTTTACAGGTTTACTCCCGCAAAGAAGCAGACAATATATCCTGCATGTTGTACAACCCGCTAATCATCCTCTAACTTTCATGATAATCTCTCTACACTGCACATCCGGTGAATAATTAGGCCCAATCCTGATTGTTCCTATCCACACGGGCGTATGTATGTACTAAGCTCATCGGCAGCATTGTCGCGACTTGCATGGCTTCGAAATGAAGAGGAGTTTAAACTGCGACGATGCACATTGCATTGCTTTCGCGACCATCCCCACATCAAAGAGATGGGCAACAATCCGAAGACAACAGCTCTGCTTGGATGAACTTGCTCGTTTGATGTGGATCAAAATGGGGTTAAGGACTATGCGCTTGCGGTTCCTGCACCCCCGCAGCTTTTCACCGGAAAGTATGTGCGCCGATGCCAGCACAATTTAAAGGCGCTTTCCACTACCTGCCTGAAGTATAGAAATTGCTGGCATATTTGCTGGAGGTCAAAGGGCAGTGGAATCTCCCGATTTCGGAACTCACGTCTTTTGGGCAAACGATTTTCATACGTTCAAAAAGGCATACCAACTCCTTTGCCTTACAGTGTCGTGGACTAAAGGTCCGCTTTGTTTCATCCTGGTCTGATGCAACCCAACGAACACGCTGCTTTGTGACAACTCAACTGAACCATATATGAAAAGTACTCTGAAATATCGTTATGCCTATCGTATATCACAAGAATAATACAATGCATCCGGCATTTATTATTATTGGTATGGAGCCCCAGTTTCTCCGGGGCTGGAAATGATGCAATGAGCGAAGTTTGTGGTTTCGGATAGATGTCATTAATACTCGCTATCTCCCAGGTTACGCCACCAGCTTGGCAACGGAGTCCACTGCAGCAGCCGTATTATATCTCCGCTGTTCCTACACCCACGCATTTGAACCAAGTGAAGCGAGAGTCGATAAGAACCTCGTTTTCAAAATGTGGAATACAGCCAAAGTATTGCGGGTCTAGTTACACGAAGCTCGTTACTATGTCGTTAGTATACACACGTGTAATCTTTGCTTATAGAGGTAATGTTCATTACGCTGACTCTCATATTTTTGGTCTCTCTCTCCCTCCCTCTCTGAAAATTACATTGCAGATCAGGGAAGGCTCGTTAGTTCCACGTCTCCTTGCGCGGTATGAATATGACATTGTAGAAGGAAATTACTTGACTGTAATCAGCTGCCGAAATGAGGAGGCGGTGTTGTGCATGTCCTGAGGGGCAGATTACCCAGTCGCGCAATTTATTTAAAATGCAAAGCCCGGGGGCAGCTGGAAGAAAAGCCGAGTGAACTTCAAATGGACGTCATTCGCGCCCAACCCCTCCTTTTTACCCCTCAAAAACTTTGTCTCCTTCCAGTCATGTTCTTCATGCCGGAATTCCCCTACTTTGGAGGGGACAATTCCGGCTTGTTAAGCACGTCGGGGGGGGGGGGGGGGGGGNGAGAAAGCAAAAGGAAAAAAAAAGAAGTTTCCGTGCCTAATTTTATTTCTTTCCTCGTTGTAGTTTGTAGTCCTTCCTTCCCAGCCACGTTCTGCTTGGGCCGGGAAGCACTTCAATGCTTCTGCTGCCTTGGGAAACGACCGACAGAGAAGATGGATTGCCCTTATTTATTGCGACCCTCAATGCAATGGCTTCACTCAAGTAGATCCGGTGTGCAAGATATTGCCGAGGGTGAAAAAAAAAGGATGCCATAATCACAGGGTGTGGCAAAATCCATTAGGGAAGCAGCAGAGCTCGAAATAATGGCCAATGGGCTCTACCTACCCAGAAGACAAAATCCCCCAGCATAATAAGATTCACTCAAATGACCAGGGCCCTTTTGCTGGTTCAAGCCGATTTGTTGGGCTTAAACCCAAACCCCCCCAGTCCAGCACCCCTTCTTTTCATGCCAGGCGACAGCCAAATTACTTCCTGCGCGTTGTTACACAAAGTGCACTTTGATGACTCGCTTTGGACCTTTAAAGGTGCGGGAGTCCGCTGCTGGACATGATCACACAACCTCCCTTTTACACGTCCAACCCACACATTTCATTTCCGCAGCACCAGAAATTTCCAAGGGTATAATATGTCACATCGGCCAAATGAGACTGGGACAAGTTTGCAACTTTCGGCACCGATTTGGCATATTTTTTTTTCTTTCTTTCTTAAAGGCGCAATTAGCAAAGTCAGCCACTGAAATGCAATTTTACGTCCCATTGCTTACTCTTTTCCTTCATTCAATTCCGCCTACGGTTGCGGCCATTTTGCATGCTTCTGAGAGCATGCAATGAAAAAATATAAAAAAGACGGTCCCGGTTATTTAAAGGCGTCGTTTCAGCCAGAAGTTTAATTAAGCTTGATGAAGAGGTTTCCTTCGTCAGCACGCTCGCCGCTCTGTGGTAAGACTTCTCAAGTAGGCCATTGTTTCTCTCCGTTTCTCTCTCTCTCTCGACAGGATGGGGGCTCTATTGTTCACACAATTGGACCTGGCCGTATTATTTTTACGGATTCCCAAAGGACCTTTTCACCTTCCATTCCACAGCCGTACGTGCCTACAAGGTTGGAAGCCTCATCAAAGCTGTGCCTTGCGAGCAAGGTGAGTTCAAGAGCAATATCTCACTCTCTCAATGAAATATGTACTAGGAGTCAGTGGTGCACTGCCCAAGTTCCAATCTCATGCATCTCGTATACATATTGCTAGGCAGAGTATTGCGTCACTAATTAATATTATTGTACAGGGCTGCTCTATATAATTATGGCCTCCTTATTTGGAGCAACAAGTGATTTTAGAAGTTATCATTATTTCTCTCTACAAATTCCGATAAAATCTTGTAGCCTACATCATGCCAAATCATTGTGACATAATTTTTATGACATAACGCAGGGCTGCCACTCATTTTTACAAAAAAAAAAAGAGTAACAATAGTAACTTCAAAGCCGTGAAAACATAACCTAAAAACATCATTTTACAAGCATGTGACACCTCTTCAACATTAATAAACACTAAGCACTCAAATTTAACCAGATTTAACGTTGAAGCCATTCAATAATTTAACAGAAACTATGCTACAAAATCGGGGTGAAGCACAGACATTGGGACAGATTTGATGCTGCTTTCACACAATCATGTGAAAGTGAAATTCAATAGAAACCCATCACTAGTAAAAATGAAGGTCATAGTACTTGCCTCCCATTCGCAGATTAAAAGACGCGATGTGCAATCTGATACTAAAGTTGATCCAGTAGCACTCCATAATGCCCACATATGGGGACTAAAACATGTAAGACTTGAATCAGAATGCCAACCAGTAGGGGTGGAAATAATGAGACATCGTGTAAAATTCTTACTAAAACTGGAAAAGATGGGAAATGAAACCTAAACAAGCATAATTATACAGTTGATTCCAGATATAACAGACTTGAAAGGCAGGTCCAGACATACTTCCATATACTATGGTCTGTAACAAATTCACATCTGCAAAGGATGCAACTGACAACATTGTTCTTTAAATATTTTCCAGCAGCCGCTGAAGTGAAAACACTTTTGGAGAAACACTGTAACACTTCACAATGGAGGGTATTTCAGAGGCAACTTGTTATTTTTGAATTCCCGACATTATTAATTGCTGCACTATACTATAATAATGAATAATTCATACCCCATTATCAGCCGGCGACTCTTTAGGGAGGAAGTTCATCCCAATTTTGTTTTTGACTGGAACTCATTGCTTTCATTTTACTTTGCTTTTTGGGATAGGATAGGGATGGAAGGAAGCAGCTGTGGCCTAGTATTTACGGAAGCAATCCCGGAATTCTCCTGGGGGGACCGTGAGAAACCACAGAAAACCACGGTTAGGATTGCCGGCCCTGGGACTCGAACCCAGGACCTCCCAATTAGCAGTCCTTATCCACTCCACCAAACTGCTTTGGTTATTGCTGCACTATACCAGACTATACTGATGGATTTTGGTTGAGGGAGGAAACGAGAAATCTCACTAAAAGCCATGTAAATGTTAGAGAACCCATCAAAACTACTGAGAAATCTACGTATAGTGGAATCAAATGGGACCAGAAAATTTTTCCATAATTGACAGGTTTCGGCTACATTAGTTTAAAAAATACATTGCATGTCCTATGCCCGATCCAAGAAATAATTCCACAACGGACTAGTTTCTGCTATACTCAGGGTCTGCTATGGACAGATTTCACAGCGTTTCCACATGGGAGAATCCCATCTTACTTAGAGATTGTACCCGGAACCTCAGAAGTGGACAAATGTAACGTTTGCAACTACAACCATCCTCTTCTGTGAGCCAATGCGAACAGAATATAAATGAAAAGTCGCAATGGGCATATCAATAATCTTACGGCCATGCAACTGGAATAGTCATTCTGCCAGCTTACAGATACATGCACTGCACATATTCTTTTCTAGTCTTCATCATCATTAATTTTCTCTGCAACAGATAAGTCATAGGAAGGGCTTTCATAACAATTCCAATCTCTTTCACCTCCTTCATGCTAATTTCAGTGAGTTCAGACCAATCCTTTTTACCCCACATAAGACCTAGTCACTTCTTACTATATAATATCCTATCATCATAATATCCTACCTACACAGCATTGAAATTCATATCACCTGGATAGGGGTAGCGGTTTTACTGCATGACACGCCCTCAGAATTTGAAGAAGTATTTCAGGAATAAAATAAAAGCCCTCTTTCCCATGAATCGTATACACTAGGCATATAAGGTGGTCAAAAGCAAATGTGTTAAGTGAATTACTGCCTCTCTCTTTCACCCGATATGTGGGCTACTACTACAATCTAATTTCTTACCATCTGAAAACGGCAGAGCTCCTTCCATCTAGTGTGAATTAAAGGAAAGGGTTGGGCTGAGCGATGGAACAAACTTGGGACATTTGGCACTCCTTTCACATGCAAATGGGAGTGCACTAATGCACTGACATTTAGACATTGGACCTTTTCACCTTGCCGACATTTGCAGCAGAAAAGGCTTTAATAATCTGTGGTAGTGTGATAATATAACGTTGTTGATCTGACAAAAGGACGAATTCAACATTTTCATAATTTCACACGAGAGCCAAAAGAAACCTGCAAACAGCTATACAAATACATAGGTTGGCGTTTTGATTTTCCGTTATTATTCTGATGCCACTTGTCTAATGGGTTCACCGTTTCGTCATAATGTGACACAATACGTGATGGTGCTGAAAGGGGCCATAATCTGATTTTAGCAAAAAATTTGAATTCGTCCTTTTGTCATATTAACAACAATGATTGGTGATATAATGTATGTAATGATTGTGTAAGGCACGTACTGTACTTCTGAGCTTGAAATGGTCATAACAGCACTTCAAACTCCAGAATTTTCCAATCGACTCATTTATTCCATGTCAATGTAGCGATTGGTCACAGCCAAAATTTCCATTCTGCAGGTCCTCAAATGTTTCTTTGGCACTTCTTGAAGCAGCTCATCCAAGAAGTTGACAAAGTTTGACCTCTTCTCAGCCACAAGCGGTCTACTGTGCAATATAAATTCATTAGTATCAATTAACTACGACCAGGTTGCACCACAAAGTAGATTTTAGTCCATGGATCCAATGAATGGTAACAATTATTGACACCATCCCCTAATTCCTTTATGACCTCCCTGCAGTGGTGCAACCCGCGTAATATTCAAATTTACCAATATTCTCGACAACGCCTTACCTGATAACATCTGCAACTTGGAAATTATCAGTTGCATTACCCTGACCCTCACTGGATGCTTCCTTCCGGCGTTTGTAGGGTGTAAGAGTGACAGGAGGTGTTGAATTGTCAGATGTGGAGCAGGAAGGGGACGCTGCACCAGAAAGAGGATTTGGAGAATGGTCAATGGATGATGTAGGGAGTGTAAGTGTAATAGGATATTCAAACTGAAGCTCAGGTACTGACTCAATGTCATTCTCCACTTTGAAGCAGGCACGACCCTGAATATAGAACACAAGGTTATCTTCCACATTTTTAAATACCTGGCTCTGTTGACAAAATTAATATTAAATTAATTACCTCATCAACATCCAACAATGATTCTTGAGTGATCAACTGAGTGTTACAGCTGACAATTTCTATTCTTGACTCACTTGCAGAACTGTTTGAACTGAAAGTAATGGTTTTAATCATTGCGGATGCTGAATGGCGTAATAATTTCCTTTATGAAAATAGTATATCATTTGCAACTTAGTTTTACAAAATCAAAAAGAATAAAATTTTCTTTGCTCCTGCAGATGACTTTGGAGCAAAAATTGTTAAAAATTCGCACACTCCTATTTAAAACAAATTACTGTAGCTTCTCCACAATCTACTTTTCCAGGAAAGGTAATGTCAAGTCAACTATTCATGCAGCCACTTCAAAAAAAACAAAAAAACTTCATTGAGAAGCAGTATAACTTTGGAAAATATGTCCATACACTGGTCAAAAGGGATGCTTATTTTAACCTGTTAACCCTAATTAGACTGACAGTTTTTGCAAGAATCTGCAAAAAAATTGCTTGTGTTGTCATTTGAGGTACTAATCTAGTCAGTAACATCATGTAGCGTCTAGGCTTGATCCTGAGGTCACCTATGAGACCCTCTTGCCATACCATACGGAAATTTAAATTCTTAAAGTTTCAACAGATGCCGCAGGAATGCGTTTCACGCCTACGTGTTTTTTTTCTCCAACATTTTGTCACTCCTGCGCTGACAAGCAGTACATGTGTATGTAGCCCCGGCGCTGCTGAACAGACCAGTATGCATCAATAATATGTCACAGGACAGGCATCCCAGCTAGAGAGACAAACATACACCCCCCCACCCGAGTGGAAACCTGGATCGCTCCACAGCCGTTCAAATTTTTTACACGAGAGAAAATTTAAAAAGCCACAGAGAAACCACGTTACATGGTCGGAAAATGCTATAGTTTCGCCAGCAGAATTTTTCAAAGTCGCCGTTACATATATGTAGCGCCCGTCCTATTAAGGTTAAATACCACAAGGACTTTGCATGTTCCTAAAGAGGGGAAATTATTTTCTGTGTGGGCGGGTACAAACCTATCAAAGAACTAAGAAGTTTGCTTTTTAGCCTAAGGCTGAGTGTTTGGAAGTGTGATATGGTCAATATTGCCAATATCATTGAAGTGCAGGATTTTCCTTCACGTTTCCCCCCAACACAAAAATGTCTGGACCTCTATTGTGCAGTCCCAGTGTAAAGTATTCCATGTACACACAAAAAGCAAGCGGAGCGAAGTCGTCGCCTAGCGAAGTAACCAATATTGTTTGAGGTGAAAGTAACAATTGATTTTCACCTCAAGCAATACTGGTTACTCAGCCTTGTTATCGTTCAGCGATGACATGCGCAATCAAATCGCTCACATGTAATCGGCTCTTAACTATTGCATGCATTCCTGAAAAGTGCCAACTTCCAGCATTCTCTACATTATGCCATTATCGGTTAAAATGGTCTGGACAGTAGCTTATTGAGATATTGACACACAACCACCACAGTCACCTCGGCCAATGTTGCATACAATGCGCAAAGACATCTCAGCTTGCAGCTACAAAAAAAAAAGCTGCCTAATTTTTGGGATTAAAGCAACAATCAAGGATGGATGCAAAAATCTGATAATAATGTTTCATAATATATGAATTTCTCTACACAGGGTTGTCAGGCGAGGAAAAGCCACTGCTATAGGTAGGCCACGTGGGTAGCACGTTTTCCAGTACCCAATGTTGTTGTGTGTTAGACAGACTTGGAGCTATGACCACATTATATGCTATTAACAATATTATGGGGTCTGTACTGAATTGATTTACAATTTTTTTTGCCATAACGCAGGGTCTGTACAGGTCAGCTGATAGGTGCCCATTATCAACATAATCCTCCTAGAGCCAAATGGTCCAGTGCCAAGGATGTGGCAGCCTCTCCAGGCGCTTCAGGAACCACATTTTGTAAGTGTGGCGCACACACTCCTGGACAACTGCCCGCATTTCAACAATGTCCCCAAAATGGCATCAGCAAAGGTTTTTTTTTTTTCATGTTTTAGGATCACGAAGGACATCATTCCATGTCTACTGGCTGGAACTAGTCACTACCATCAACAGCCCCTACCCCTGGTGACCTACATAGCTGGTGGTGCACCATCGAGAAGAAGTGGCCAGGGGAGGTGTGCTCTCACAGCATGACAACACGCAGCCCTCCAAATAAGTCAGGAAACGATGGCTGAGTTTGAGTTCCAAGTGTGGTACTCCCCCGATCTGGCCCCCTGTATCTTTCACCTGTTCAGAGCCATGAAAAAAACCCTTTAAAGGGTCATTGTTGAACTGTGATCAGTTGTCCGTGAGTGGTTGCGCCGTACCACCAAAAAAGTGGTTTCTGGAGGGCCAGGAGAGGTGTGGCGCCAGTGCAGTCAGCTCCAGGGGGATTTCTATTAAAAATGCGTGCCTATCTGCCAACCTGTATTTACGGCAAAAATAACTCAATAGTGAAATCAATTTAGTACGGCCCTCGTATGTATGCCTGTCAGCGAACGGAGTCTGCATATTCCGCAATTCCTGAGTATTCATGGAACCAGTATGTTGTTGCAAATAAGCTGTTTGTAAATGGCAATGGAAGTGCAGGATTCACTTTTACAATTTCCCCCACGTCCTATAAACACACATTTTGATTAGCGCATGGACATGTCTTCCGATATGCTGCTTTTTGACTTATTTTGCGGCAAGGTGGCATTTTTATTTCCAGTATGACCACGGCGTATTGACTCACAATCCGCAGTTCTTTTCCGATCCACCCCGTAAGAACATCATGCTGTTGTAGTAACGCCACGTCACAGGTCGAGCATCATCCATCCCCACGACACATCTAGCCTGGCTGTCGCACACCTTCACGCGGAACACATCCACCAGATTCTTCCATATCCTTTTGCATTCCGTATCTGTAAACAATGGAGTGTCACATCGTACAGCAAAATGTCTTTCATTACAAGGCTCTTTTACCCGGCCTTCCAAGCAGGCTTCCAACCTCTCCCCAGAGCCCCTGGATGACCCCCTTGTGCTTGTGCTGCCTGTCGGTCTTGTCCCATATGGGCGGCCGCTCCCTCACCGCCTGGATGAGGGCCTCCCTTAAGGCCACATGCTCTGCCCTGGCCTCTGCCCTCGCCTGCTTCTGCACCGCCTTCTGCCCACTACTCAACGGAGGAGACATCGTCAATGATGGAAAAATGTCACCAAAAAATATTCTCCATGCAAAAAAAAAGATGGCCGCCACTTGCACCCTGATTGGTTCAACCAGATCACGTGGTTTTGATCCTAGCATCGCTCTTTTCGTAAATAGCGTTTGAAAAAAACGAGCGATTTTTTTTATTAAAATAAATCGCTTTTCTCTCAGTTATATTTCTCTCTTCAATTGTGGATTCAGAGTCCTCTTGAAATGGGGAAGGTCACCTCAGAGGTCATAATTGACAGATGGAAACAAATGATGCTGCTGATGAACACTGCTTTTATTATACAGGGTGTTTATTGTAACTCTGCAAAGACTTTCAGGGGTAATAGAGGGGACCAAGACAAGTATTTTTGACATAGGAACCCGTGTCCGGAAACGC